>QJNU01000155.1:0-134208 GCA_004154915.1 Monosporascus ibericus | reverse complement strand
GGAGTAAGGGTATTTGTAGATCTTCACGTACTTTGCGGTTCTGTCCTTTTTTTTTTTTTTTTTTTAGCTTAAAATCTTCGTCTATAGCGCCAATAAGTTAGCTATCATGCTATATCAGGTACTGGCCGTAATATTATTCTAAGCTTATTTCTTTCCTTGCTGGCCTAGCGATCAATAAATCAGGTACTATATTCTTTTACGTCGAAACGTAACGACGAAAAATAACGCGTATTAAACCTAGACCCAGATTAACCAGCATCAGACTTGATGTTTGTTAAGAAAAACTACCTGCCAGCTAGTCGACGTTCAGAACGACTTAAATTAATTAATAGTAAAATCGAAAGTGCAAAAAACGAAATGCCTTTCCAAGACCTAGACCAGAGTACAGAAAACGACGTATACCCTAAAGAAACGGCGGAAGACGACGTACCGAAAAACGAAACCGAATTCTTAAAGATAGAGGATCCACAAGACCAAAACCAAGACCATAACCACTTAGAATTTGATCACGACGGATAGTTGATCGACGAGATGGCTGACGATAACCAGAACGTCCAGGGAAAACTCCAAAAACTCCGCGACGAAATCGCTCGCCTGGAAGCCGGATAAAGTCGGCATACCCCTATTCCTTCCGACGACGCTGACCGTTTTCGTCGGGAAAACATAATTAATAGCGCTTTCGGTAGTACTAGCACGTTTGGTCCTACCGGTATGGCAGCATAGCCCGTTTTCCGCAAGTTTACGGAAAATAACAGCGCAAATCTTGGTTACGACCGAAAAAAAAAGCTTGCGTTAATAACCCCGTAAAATTTAACGGTAATAAAATCAAATTTAACGTTTAGGTCCGTAAGGTCGCAAATAAGTTCGAAATAAATAAACCGATTTTTCGGAACGAAAAAACCCGCATAGTTTACTTAATAGACCTTTTAAAAGGAAAGGCCGAATAAGTAATTAAAATTCGGTACCGATCGACTATACGACCTTTTTTTTGCGTAACCGAAATGATTTAAGTACTAGAATTATCATATCACAACTCGAACCAAGTTTCCGTTGCCAAAAAGACCTTCCGTACCTTCGCCTTTAAGTCCGGCAAAAGTTAAGATATTTACGATTTTATTTTTAAGTTTAATGTTCTCGCTTAAAAAGCTAAAATCGCCGAGGACGAATAAAAGCAAGTTCTGTAAGAACATATTTCCCCAAACTTCGACTTACGCCTTTTTAAGGATAGCCGCGACTTTAACGTTACTTACGAAAAGTTTTATAATTGCGTCGTTATAACCGCTTATAACAACCAGCTCGCCTATAAAAAACGCCAGCAAAAGCGTAAACCTCGACCATACGACCCCGATAATAATAAACCGAAAGATAAAAATAAAAACAAAAAACCCCGCCCGGGTAGTAATTCTAGTAAACCGAAAACTTCGGGCAATACCGGCAAGCCCTTATCGGAAGTCGAAAAAAAGCCCATTAAAAGGCTGATACGTATTTTAATTCTGGCAAAACGGGATATAAAGCTGGCGACTGCCTTAATAAAAAAAGGGTTCCTGCGGTAAAAATAATAAAAAACTCGTCCAGCTCCGACAAATCGGGAAAAAAAGTAAGACCGTCGGAAAATTCCTCAATAGTTCTCCTTATATTAATAATAACGGAAGTAAGTAACCTTAAAAAATGTAAAGCTTTTACCAAGATTACGTAAATCCAAGTAAATGGGATTAACTTACGCGTTACCGTTTTCTATAATACCGGAACACAAACCCGATTCCTCGTTAACCCTTTTATCGGTAGGCAAATAAAAAGGGGATTATAAGTTCGTATTATCCAGCTAAAAAAGTTAATTTAATTATAAGATTACCGGAAGTAACCCGCCGGCCAAGTAAAAGCCTAAATAATTATAATATTCGAAATTAATGGACGACGTTTTCCCGACCAAGTTTTCCGGATTATAGATATTAGATATAACATTTATATCGGTCTTGATTAGATAGAAAAATACGGTTTATTATTAAATTGCAAAAATAAAAATTTTATCTAGCCCGACGACCTTCCAGCTTTGGCCAAGTTCTTACCGGCGATTGAACTCCCAGCCCGATGCTTGCTGGACGGATACGTCGACCCTAAAGTTTAGAAAAACGTTAACCGCTGCGATCGCGTTATGGAAAAGGCCGATAAAAAATACCAGATCCTCCGACGTTTATAAAGAAAATACGGGGATAATTCCATTTTAACCCCCGTACCTATTACCCCGGCGGATATATTAAATAAAAAAAACACGCCGGACGTATACGATATTAAGCCGACCATCTTCGTTATAGAAATTATTAAGGCCGATATAATTATCGCCTTACTGACGAACAAGTTGGAAACCGATTTCCGTATGGAACGATAAAGCAAATTTCCGTTATTTTAAGAAGTTATTTCTTTTAAGAATAATAAGTCGAACGTCGTAATAATCGCCGTTTTGTAAAAACGGAAAACGTACGACGGCTAAAAAATCCCCTTTCCCGAAGATAAAGATCCGGAGTACGTAAAATGAGTCCGGAAACTCATTTTAGAACCCCTCGCTTACCTGGAAGGGTTTTTTTTAAAGAAAGAAGCTAATATCTTCCCAGATTTCCGACCCGGCCATAACGTGGTTCTGGAACTCGACCGGCCGATACCCGCCTTTAGACCCCTAACTTACCGGACGCCCGTTTAATACCTCCTGCTGGAAAAAGAAGTTATAGATAAATTATTAAAGATGGACTTTATCGAGCCGTATATGCGAGGGGACGCCGCCTTAGTATTGTTTGCCCCAAAGTTATATTCGTCGGAACGCCGGTTTTGTATCGATTATCGTTAAAGAAATTAACATTTAAAAGATCGCCTTATCCTAACCCCTTTACTTAACGGTATTACGTTTAACTATCGAAATGCGAAACGTTTTGCCAAAATTAACATTATTTAGGCGTTCTATAAACTTCGCGTTATTGTTAGATCGGAATACCTGATAATATTTAGAACCCGTTAAGGAACGTTTTAATGGAAAGTATTCTTATTTAAACTTAAAGTAGGCCTTGCCTGGTAGTAATCGTTTATTAATGCTTAATTACATAAACCTTTTGATTATTACGCGAGCGTTTACGCCGACGATGTACTAACTTACTCCGGCCTTAAAAGGAAATATTAGGAATATTACGAAAAAGTTATTTACCGGTTGCATAAGGTTAACCGTTAAGGGGATATTAAAAAGTCCCGATTTAACGTTAAGAAAGTCGATTATTTCGGTATTATTATGGAAGCAGGCGTGGGCATTTTTATCGACCCGACCAAGATTAAAGTAATCCAAGAATGGAAATTTAAAGACCTTAATAGCCGTACCGCGATCCGTTTATTTATAGGATTTTGTAATTACGTACGGATGTTTTGCCATTATGAAAGCGGTATAGCCGAACTACTAAACCGCTTATTAAAAAAGGACGTTTTCTTCGTAATAGGACCCGAACAGAAACGGGCTTTCGAAAAGATAAGACGGCTCGCCTGCGAAACCCTAGTTCTTGCTTTCTTTTGACCTGGTCGACCGACTAAAGTAGAGATAGACGCATTCCGTAACGCGATTAAAGGTGTTATTTGGTAACAACCAGAAGATAACGAATGGAAGCCCGTAGGATACTTTTCGAAAACTATAACCCTAATAGAAAGGGCGTATCCCATCCAGGACCGGGAGCTACTCACTATAATCTAAACCTTCGAATATTATTGCCCTGAATTCTAAGGACAAAAGTTTTTTGTTATAACCGATTATCAAGCCTTATTATACTTCGCGAATAAACGCATCCTTTTTACGCGTTAAATCCGATAGGCCGACTTCTTTTTTAACTTCGATATTACTTTCTAATATCGACCTAACAAAGAGAATGTCGCCGCGGATGCCTTATTACGAAAAACGGTCGATTTACTTACCGTTAAGGCCCGAAAAAGGGAAAAAAGGACCTAAGTATTAATTCTGCCAGAACGATTAAATTTTCCTATCGTTGCCACCGACGAGATACCGACTGAGATACGGGTCGAAGATATCCCATAAGGTACCGACTTGGTCGACCATATTCGTTACGAAAATGAAATACAAAACTTGGGCAAAAAAAATAATAAACTGGTAGTACCCAAAAAAACGGGTAACGGCCGTATTTTTTTCCGTACCGCACTTATTTGCGAAGCTTACGCGCCCAAGATATTTGCGTACCTTGGCCAAAATAAAGTAATTAAGATATTAATACGGGAATATACCTAACCCCGGCTTAAGCAAAATATCCGATAATATATCCGGAATTATTACGATTGCCGTCGGAACAAAACGTCTCGAGATAAAACCCCGGGGCTCCTTTACCTTTTCCCTATCCCGAATAATATTTGGGATTACGTCGTCGTCGACGGAAAGGACATGCCGAAAGACCGTTACGGTTATGACTATGTATGGACGTTTATCGACAAGTTTAGCAAGATTATGGTAACCTTACCAGGTAGGAAGATTAACACCGCCGAGATCCTGGCCAGCCGATATTATCGATACCTGTATCGTTTTCTTAAAATACCCGTTATCTGGATTAACCATAATACAAAATAATTCGTTTTTTAATTTTTATCGAAGTTAAACGAACTTACCGGTATAAAACATCGTTACGGAAACGCTTTATACCCGTAAACCCAAAGGGTTATTAAATTTACGAATTAAAAGCTGGATTAACGTTTATGCTTTTATATCGATAAGTATTAAAACGATTAAAATATATATATACCGGTATTAAATTTCGCCCATAATTTATTATGGTATTCGTCGATTGATATAATTCCGTTAAAGGTTATATTAGTGTTACGGCCTTGTCCACCGTAACAGCTCATATACAGCTGTACGCACCAGAATGATTGCCACAATTGCCATCATTCCACCGATCTTCTGCCCTGGTGGCGCAGCGGTATTGGTGCACCCGTTACACTTGATCTTTTTTCGTATCTGGCGAATACTTGTTAAACGTTCGCTAAATACTTTTTTAGTTTTTAGGTATTATATTTAACTGGTTACTTTTTTTATTTAACGAGGAATTCCCTTTCGCCGTGATCGTCCTTATGCCGGACGACCTTCTTTATAACCTATTCCTTCTATTCGTCTTTTAGGTCCAGAAATAGCATATAGTCGGCAACCTCTTTCCGATTATGCTATTATTCTAAGGAAAATACCGGAAATACCTTATGCAACCTTTAGTACTTTATAAATAAATTTTATAAACTTATAATCCCACTCGTTTAGCAATCTTTACCCGTACGTACGTTAGCGCTAACTTTAGGCTTTATTTAAACTTAAAGGTCCTTATAAATAATTTTATAATTTAACCTTTTTTAAAGGTTATTAAGAAATACCTTTAATCGTAATATCGTTTTAAGCGTGTTATTACCTTTTCCCAATATTCGTGCATCCTTCGGCGAACTTGCGCCATACGTTCGAATCTTTCGCGTACTTCTTAAACCTTAATTTAAAACCTTTCAGATATCCATTTTATTATACGGGGGTAATAACCGTATAAGGCTTCGAACGGCGAACATCCGGTAAACTTATTCCGGTGGTTATTATAGGCGAATTCGGCCTTATGTAACAACCGGGCTTAATTAACTTAGTCTTTATTATAATAACCCCGGAGGTATTTCTTTAGCGTTTAATTTATACGCTCCGTTTGCCCGTTAGTTTAAAGGTAGTAAACGGTGGACAGTCGGCGTTCGGTCTCTATAGCTTTATAAAGCTCAGCTCAAAACTAACTAATAAATAGCTTGTTTGGGTCGCTGACAATTCCCGACGGAAAGCTAAAACGACATTTTACTTCTTATACAGGATACCAGCTAGTTTTACGGCTATTAACGTCCTAACCGTAGGTAAAAATAAGGCTAGCTTCGTAAATCGGTTAACAACTATTAAGATAGCTGTCAGCTAGCTGGGGGATGCGTAGCGCACCCCATATACGGAAAGGTCACCTACTGATCGGCCCATACATGTTCCGTGGCTAAGCTACTTAACGCTATACGGGTGCAACAGCACACGTATCTAGCATAATATAACAACACAACTGATGTCCCCTATATCCAACAATTAAGAGTCTTATTCGTTTAATTCGCGTAAATATCAACTAATCAGCTACTGCTGAGACGATATAGGCTGTATATCAGTAGAAATCATCAATATACTTCAATAGCAACAATAGCGACCGTACAGTCGGTGTCCCAAATTATCTACCAGGGACCTAAGGACTGGGACCGCTTCAAAGGCGAATTCCAATCTAGAACGTACGCGCTTGATATTTGAGACTTTATCGATCCTGATTAGTTACGTTCGTGGCCTATTAGACCTACAGAACCCGATATAGCCTCATATCCGAAAAAACGAGTTCGTCCTTAAACGCGAAACAATACGTTAACCTCCGATAGTACACTCGAAGACGTCGACCTTATATATTATCCTACGAACGTCCTTAAGATGACGACCGAAAGCAAATAAGCCTACAATCAGGAATTTACAGCATACATTTACAAAAATCGGAAGTACGATACCTTCCGCAAGGGTATCAACGAGCTTACGAAATGGGTCCTAAAGTCTATATTTCCAGCGATTAAAAGAATAAATCTTCTTTCAGGGAAGAACCTACGAAAATGGTACGCCAAGCTGGCTAAATCCGGCAAGGTGTACGACGGCAGGCTACTAATCAACACCCAACGAAAGTACCGCGAAAAACTAAAGCAAGCCTCGAAGTCTAGCAAGAAGCTAAACGAATAAATCGTAAGATGGCAAAAGATTATGGCCCAGGGATAGCGACATGGTATCCCAGAAACGAATACAACGATCATATAGGTCAACGACCTATATACAGCTTTAGCTTCCATCGTGGAAATCTGGACAACAACCTTCCAGATGGTAAAAAAAGCAAAGATCGATAATAATACGATTAATTACCAAAAAGTAGCAGCTAACCTCTTAAACCACTAAGCTATAACCTATTAACCATTTATATCGAAAAACGTAAAGGTAGCGTTTTTTACGTTCTACGGAACTCCTGCGGATCCCACCGATCAAAATAACCCCGATCAGGAAAAAACCAAGCCCATTAACCTTCAGCCATAAGGAAGGATTCCGGTACGAACGCCGAAGCGAGGTAATCGTAAAGGTTCCCATACGGACCGAAACGCTAGCAAACGGAAGCGTTAGGAGTTAGATATATAAGGCATACGGTACAAAACGTACTTAAGTAACTATTATAGGCTAACTTAATGCTTTTATGTATTCCCTAATAAAGCTCCAGAAAGTTTCCGACTTAACGAAGGTTTAAAACTATTCGTTCGAAACCGAATAACTGCCGATTAATCCTTAAAGGAAAAAATTAACCGCTTATCGAAAACCATGGAAAAGTTAATTACAAAAACAGATTAACTTTTAAAGGGAATAAGATAAATTTTAACGTATTTCCTGATTACTAATTAACGTAACGCTATAAGCGTTTCGTTTTACCCCCTAAGGAATTTATGCATCCTGGATTTAGGGTTTACGATATATATCTTTAACCTTATTAGCAGGTTTTTGAATTTTAGACCAACCGTATAAAGTGACGGAATGTACGTAAGTAACAGCTTTGTCCCAATTAAAGGGTACGGAAAGGTTGATATATTACTTTAAAGCCTTAACGGTACGAAAGCGTTACGGTTTTATGATATGGCCCATTGCGAAAAATTCGCATATAACCTAGTATTATTCCGATAGCTCCGGAAGAAAGGTTACTGGTAGGACAACCGAAAGATTAACAACTGTATTCGAAATAAGTATAATCAAGTTATAGTTACGTTAACAGACAAGTTTAATTAGTTCGTTATCGAAAATATCAGCGTAATTACCTTTTATACAACCCTTGCAACCTATAAACGAAACGTTAACTTATGGACGAAAAGATAACCACGCATAGGTGATGGTACCATATGGCACCTACGCCTAAGCCATCCAGGCCCCGAAATAATCGCCTAGTTGCAATCCTATATTAAAGGAATCGGATTAAAGGGTCCTACAACAGTCGAATATCAAGTATATGGCAAAGCGAAAGTGAAAAGACAAATACGTCGCGAACCTTAAAAAGGAGCATTCCGCTTAGGTTAGAAAATCGCCGTCGACTTTACTAACTTCGAAAAGAACCCTAAAAGATATAGATACGTTATATTCGCTACCGATAAATACTTAGGCTTTATCTAGGATATCTACCTAAAAAACCAAAAGCAAAATACATTAATTACAGCGTTTCGACATTTTCTAAAAATCCTGAAAAACCAAGACAAAATTTTCCCATAAGTAATCAAATGCGATAACGAAATCTTAAAGAATTACCAACTTTAAGATATGTTCCAGTCGCCTCCTTTTAATATCAGACTTAAACCTTTAACACCATATACCCAGGCCCAGAACGGGCGTGCAAAGCACTTAAGGGATATAATCAAGGAAAAAACGATTATAATACAAAATAACGCTAAGTTACTAGCGTTCCTAATCGTATACATCTTTAAAACGGCAATATATTTATATAACCGTACCCCTAAATACTTTCTTTTTTAGCAAATTCCATATAAGGTTTATTACATTTACTTAACGTACAAAAACGGCGTTACAGTATTTAATCGGAAACCCTAAAAGGCCTACTTACGTGCTTATAGCTATATGGCTTACGTTATAACGATTACCGCTATAAAGAAAAAATAAAGGTTTTAAAAGTTAAATCCTAAAGCATAAATTAGCTTTTTCGTCGGTTACCGATTAACAAATATTTATAAGGTTTAAAACCTATTAACAAATAAAGTTATCGCCATTCGAAACGTATAATTTAACGAGGAGATTATCTTTTTTAGTAATATCAAAAACCTTAAAAACAACCTTTTCCACGTTACGGAAAACGAACTACAGATTTTGCTCCGATAAGTAGAAATACCTAATTAGGCTAATAACGACTTAATACATATCCAAAAAAAAGATGAAAACCTAAACGGGATTTAGTTACCGGCTAAATCGAAAGAATAATTTTAAGGTAGTACAGGCGAAAAAAACGTACGGGATAAAGGAGAATAAGCTTATTTATATAGGACTAATTATCCTTATACGACCGTTTTATTCGAACTATTTCCGACCTTTAAATTATTACCGTTATTAACGTTTGCATTAATAACTATTACGATTACTACACCGGCGGAAATAATAAAGGTAACTTTAAGCTCCCGTTTTCTTGTTCAATATAAAGTAACGATAAAAAACGAAGGTACTTTACGGGTTGTAAATATAAGCTCCTTATACGTTCCGAACCGAAAAAATGTTATTAAAAACGACCATAAAGTTTAAAAAGCCGTATTTAATACAAAACGAATAACCTACTTTATAAGTACGCGTAATAACCGGCCGGTAAATTACGGAAATTTAAAGAAATTAAAAACCCGAAATATGCGCCGCCTTAATCGGAAAGGCTTTAATATAATAAAAATAAAAACGTTACCTAAGTTGTTAAACCGGGTATATAGGCGAAACTTGCCATTACTGCCGCAAGGCCATAAAAAGCTAAGTATATACCCGTTAAGGAAGATGTTTCGTAACGCCGAAACGGCTTACTTGTAAAGTTATAAGGAAATAAAGTTCTGGAAAACCGTTAATTAATCGTTTACTAAAGGGAAAAAGGTATTAAGATGTATATAGGTATACGTTTATAAGTTTAATAAACATGGTTAGCTTTAAAAATATAAGGCCCGTTTCGTCGTACGAAGTAATTAACAGCTTAAAAACGTATACGGCGATATATACGTATCGATATTTACTGGAAGGTCGTTTCGAACTTTGATCGTTATTACGGCTAAGTTTAACTTAAAGCTTAAGTAATATAACGGTATAAACGTCTTCGTTAACGCAAACTTACCTTATAAAATATACATAAAAATGCCCTTAAAATACTTATAACGTAACAAAATATTCCTAATTAAGAAGGTATTATACGGATTAAAGGAATCGCCTTTATTTTAGCAAAAGGATTTTATTAATACACTTAAAAATTTGGGACTTAGCCCCGTTCCTTACGAATTATGTTGTTTTTTTCGTTAGGGGGTGCTTTTGTTTTTTTACGTCGACGACATAGTTGTTACGTATAGCAAAAAGTATCAAAACTTTGTTAATTAATTAATTTAACAAATATAGGAACGATATACCTTTATAAGTAGTAAAAACCTATAATAATTCCTTAAGATCGAAATAATTAAAAATAAACTTGATAGGAAATTTTAGTTATCTTAATCTAACTTTATAAATAAGTTAATTAACTTAATCCTTAAAGAAAATCTAAATAAGCTTTTAGAAATGTTAATAGCAAACGTTAAATTATTACCAAATCTTAATTTGGTTTATTTAAACTTAGTAAATAAATACCAAAAAAAAATCGGTTTTATTTTATATTTTATAATTAATACGCGATTTAATATATTCTTTATAATATCCCGATTTGCACGATTTAATTAAAACTTTAATAACTTATATTATAACGTTATTAATAAAATTATATTATACTTAATCGGTATTAAAATGTTAACCTTACAGTTCGGTAGCAAGGATTTCATAAATACTTAAAATAACGCCTTTTTTACGGATAATATAATCGATCGAAAAAGTTTTTAAGTTTATATAATAAAGCTTTTCGGAAAAATAAAAGGATAACGGGCAAATAAGTAAAATATAATAATTATTTTTACAACCGAAACGGAATTATTATCCCTTACGTAAGCTGTTAAAAAAGCCTTATTTAGCTTTTAATTAATTAAAAAATTAAAAGTCGGTTTCGATACCGGACCGTTAAATATATTACACGATAATTACCAGATCATACGGTTAGTTAACGTTAATATCGCACTTTTATAAACAAAATTACGGTACGTAAATATACATAACCATTAATTACGAAAGGTAGCAAAAAGGGACCTGATTAAAGTGGATTATACGCTTATAGGCGATATGCTAGCTGATAGATTAACTAAAGTCCTGTTCCGAAAAGCTTTTAAAAACTTTAAAAAACAGCTAGGATTAATAGATATCATAAAAGCCTTAAACTAGCAAAAAAAAGCTTTAAAAGTTATTTTAAACGAAAAATTAGCTAATTAAGAGGATTTAATCGCCGGAGGAAAGGTGGAATGAATAGCTGTAGTTTTAGGAAATAATGAAATGTAACGATTAACGCCGTAAAGACTTTAAGGCGTTAAAAGGGTATATCAGCTAGCTGGAAAGTACGTAACGTACCCTATATACGGAAAGGTTACCTACTAATCGGCCTATACATATTCCGTAGCTAAGTTACTTAACGTTATACGGATATAACAGCATACGTATTTAACATAATATAATAATATAACTAATATCCCTTATATCTAATAATAACATTATATGTACGGTTATCATCTTTTAAATTAAGGGGTAACCTTATAATAAAATCCATATTTAATTTTTAAAATAATTATTCCGATAAAAGTAATAATTATAACGCTTTATAAGGTTTATGCTTAAGTTTCCGCGTACCTTAATATATAAGGTAACGTTTAACGTACTTTTTAACGTCGTTTGTTATACTTTCCTAATAAAACTTACGATTAATTAATTCAATAATTTTTCGGCTTTTTATATACCTTATTTACGGATTATCATAATATTAATTAATTAACTATTAATTTAACGCATATTATAACGGAATAATAAACTTATTTCGATAAAATAAGATATTATCTGGTTTTACATAATAACCCCTTTTTATTCCGGTGCTTTTTTAAGTTAACGTTATAAATTTTGAAATTTTTAAATATTTAATTTATAATCCGTAAATCTTATCGTAAAATTATCGTAAAACCTTTAAAATAAATACCGTTTCGTTTAAGTTTAATTTTTTTGCTATTAAACGTAAAACGTAATATTCCGGCGTAATAATCTTAATATTTTCGTTCTTTAATTCCGCCGATAATTCGAAATTAAAACGGCGTTTTTTTATTACGTTAGGCCTTAATTTTCTTAACGTGGCTTTAATAATGGCCGTTACTTGGGCTTTTTTTACCGTACGCATTTTATATAAAAGGTATTAACATACGGCTTCCTTTTTCCGATTTTTTAAAAAGCAGTTTACGGTCGTATAATAAAGGTTTTGCGTTATTTTAACGCGAATTTCGGTTATTTAAACTTTTTTAACTTTATATCCGTTAAGGAATTTGGCCGATAAAACGTTTTATATAACCTTAGCAAACTATCGCACCCGATTATACCTTTCGGTAATACGTAATAAGGTTATTATTAGGTACTTAATTTCCTTAGGCAGCTTGCCGATCAGTCGGAGCTTTTTTAAAAACGTAAAAATTACGTCGTTATAGTCGATCGGCGGGGATATATAATCTAACCGATAATTTAACCTATTAACCGGGTTAATCTTTCTTAAGCGGTATTATATTTCGAAATCAAATTAAGTTAATTAATATACTTACCGGGTAAGCTTTTCCCGAAGGTTTCGCGCCGGCGCGGTAATTACCCTTTTTAACATTTAATAATCCGTAAGGGCCAGAAATTTTCGTTCCGTACTTTCCAGATATTAACGTTAATATTTTAAGCTTTTTACGAAAACAAATAAATCTTATAAACCTATTCCCTATCTGGTTTCCATATTTAATAACTTCCGCAATTAAAAGGTAACCGGATGCCAGTTTAATCTGTAAAGCTAAAACAAAATACCGGATATAACTTTAACGGATACGTTAGTTTCTATATAAGTAAGCTTAACAGGGTTTTAATATCGGAAAATAGTTATATCTTAAAAAGCGATTTTTAACTTTTTATATATTTTTACTATTTTATTAAGTTATTTAAAATTTTATTTTTAAGGTATCCTTTTTAATAAGTTCGTAATAAAAGTGGTAATTTTCGAATAATAAACGATAAACTTTTTATAAAAGTTAATAAAATTTAGGAATATTTAAATATTATAAACCGACTTAAAATATTCCGATTCCTAAATCGTAATAACCCGGTAGCGGTTTATATACACTTTTTCGATATTAACGACAAATTTTAAAAACGAAATCTCGTTTTAAAAAAAGTCGTATTTTAATAATTTATTAAATAATTAATACTTTTTTAACCTTTCGTAAATTAATCGGAAATTTTCGTATGCTTTTTTTTATTATCCGAAAAATTTATAATATTATTTAGGTAAACGACATAAATTTAATCGATAAAACTAATCAAAACTTTATATATATAAGTTTAAAAAGTAGCGGGAACGTTAATAAATTCGAAAAGTATTACCGTATACTTAAATTACCTATATTTCGTTCGAAAGACGGTTTTCCATTTATTATTTTTCTTAATCCGAATACGGTAATACGTATTCCGTAAGTCCAATTTTAAAAAAACCTTAATAAATCCTAACCGGTTTATAATTTCGGAAATTAATAACAAAAAATACCAGTTCTTTGTTTTAGCCTTATTTAACGCTTTATAGTCGATATATAGCCGTAAAATGCCGTTTTTCTTAAGTACGAACAAAACGGAAACGGTAATTTCCGATTTTGATTTTTTAATTTCTTCGTTCCTTAAATACTTACGAATATACTTTTCGAGCTTTCGCTATTAAAGTTCCGAAATTAGGTAAATCGGACTTATAAACGTTAACTTATCTGGTACGAAATCAATTACATATTTAGCTTTTAAAAATAAAAGATATACTTTCGCCTTTTTTTCGGAATATAAATTTCGAAAATCTTTTAAATATTTAGGTAATTATACGATTTTAAATACGTCCTTTTTACCGAATTCGAAAATATCGTAATTATTCTTAAATCTTACGAAATTTACGATATAAACCGACTTTCCGGTAAGCGTTAAGTTAATAACTTTTTCGTTATTAATCTTTTTTAAATACTTATAAATTTATTTATACCGTACCGTATTTATTAACATATTTAATTTTCTTATTTGTAATTAAGATAAAAAAAAGTCGGGCGTTAACCAATTATATTTAATCGCAAAATAAATTTAACGAAATCGCCAGGTATCTTAACGCTTATTTATTATTTTAGTTTTAATTTCGACAACTTTATAATATTTAATAAAGGCCCCGTTTACGCCGATTAACGTTAGTATCTCGACGGTGACGGAACGGAATTTATGTTTTCTAATAAACCGTTTATTATACGTATTTACTTTCGCCCCCGGATATAAATCCACTTATACGGTAGTTATACGCTTATTACCTTTTTC
Organism: Monosporascus ibericus; assembly: GCA_004154915.1. Lineage (NCBI taxonomy): Eukaryota > Fungi > Ascomycota > Sordariomycetes > Xylariales > Monosporascus > Monosporascus ibericus. The sequence continues at coordinate 119,903 of QJNU01000155.1, read as the reverse complement.
CAAAATAATAACCTGGTTTTTTAACGGCGGTCCGGTACCGATCGTCCGGCGTTATTTAGCCTAAATACGTTAAACGAACGCTTTTATTCCGGTATTACTTTTTCCGATTTGTTCGAATTATTAAAAATAATAAGGTTTTATATAACGGTTAGTTATTAACGTTCCGTCGCTTTATTTCCGCCTTTAAGTCGGAACGGGAAATTCTTTTAACGTTCCGCCTTATAATAACGGTTGGTATGCCCTTTTTTTACGTAATTTTAATAAATCGGAATATAATCCTTTTTAAAAGAAATTAACGATTCCCCGGACCGAACCGACTTGTTACGGTCGGCGTTTATTCGGTAATACGGAAATCCTTTTTAAGAAATTCTGCTTTTTTTTTCGCCCGATTTAAGTACTTTTAAATATTTCCCTTTTACGGGATTATTACCTTAAAACGTATTTAAATACGTACGTTTATCTTTATTTTATTTAATCCGTAATACTTGGCTTTAACGTTAAGCCGCTTATATATAATCGGCCTTCGTTACGATATTAAACGGCTATTTTAAAAAAACCTTTTATTTTAACATTTTAACTTTTAAAAGTTTCCTTAAACGGTAATAAAAGTAATATACTAACTTAGGGTTTTTTTCCTTTAAATAAATACCGACATTTTCGATTTTTAATAAATACGTTTTCCAAATTGCAAAAAAGTTTATTAATAACGTATCGCTTTATTTTAAGTTTTCGAAAGTATTACGGAATATCCAATTTACGTATTTAAAGTTCGAATAACCTTTTTTTACGAAAAACCATAAATTTTCCAAAATGGCCTTTTCGGTTATTTTCCGCATATTATCGCGGTATGCTTGTTATTCCGATTGCAAGAAAGTTTTTATTTTGCCTGTAACTTAATGTACGTATACCGTATTTATGAACCCGGGTTTTTCGATAACGTTAATTTCCGTAATAAATATAATTTAATCTTTTCTTTTTTATATCGAAAACCGTTCGTAAAGTATCCGCCCCGGGTATTTAAATAACTTCGAATATTTCCGTATATATTATCGGTAATATTTACTTATAATAATTTCGACAAAACGGTTACGTTTTTATCGATTACGTTCCTTTTAGTCGGCAAAAGTTTTCCGCTTTTTTTCGAATTTAACGCATTTTTATTAAATCTTGTTATAAATGCGTAAAAGTTCGTTATTGGAAATAAGCTAGGCGTTTAAATGCGGTTCCGGTTCGTATTATTCCAGGGTTGGTATTTGGCTACGTTTAATTACGCTTTTTACGCTTATACGGACGAATAATATTTTTCGAATATTGATTTATATTACGTTCTGAACGTTTTCCGACTTTCCGGCGTTTTGGCTTCCTTTATTATCCTGTATATAATTAACTATTATAAGTTAGGTTTTATTACGCGTCGATCTGCTGTTATTAACTATTCCGTTACTTTTAAACGAAATAAAAAAATATAACGGTATAATAATAAAGGTAAGGTAATAGCTAAATAATAATAGATTATTCCAAGAAGTAGGTATATTAATAAACTTTGATCTGGGTTATATATGTATTATTTAAATATAGGGTTTTATACGTATCTGATGTATATGTAGGTCGGCGACTAGTCGTCGAAATTCTGGCTTATTTTTTTATTTTCTTACAAGCCGGTTTTTAAGAAATTAAAAATGTAATTATTAACGAACCGGTATTAATTATGTATAACTTAAGCCGTTTAATTAAGCTTAAAACCGACGTTTCGGATTACGCTTTAGGCGTAATAACCGGATATTGCGATAATTAAGGCAACTTATACCTTATCGCCTTTTACTTTTACAAATTAAAAAAAGCAGAATTAAATTACGGTATTCCTAATAAGGAATTTATAACTATCGGTAAAATTTTCCAAGAATTTAAATATTACCTTAAGGGAAATTTCCATTAATTTAAGGTATATACCGATTATAAAAACCTTACCTGCTTTACCATTATTAGAAAACTTATAGAACGATAATTATATTACGCCAAAAAACTAGCGGAATATAACTTTGTTATTATTTACTAAAAAAGATCGGAAAACGGCAAAATAAACGTATTAAGTCGAAAACCGGACTTTAAAGAAAAGGTAATTAAAGTTAAATACCAAATTTTACATACCATAATAAAAAAATACCTGCAGTTACGATAAATACCAATAATTAAAGCAGCAGCTTCCGACTTACACCGGAAAATCCAAAAATATAATAATAACTTACCTTAAGATCAGAAAGTGGAAAAAAAATAAGTTTTAAAAGAATATTAACAAATATTATTACAGGATATTTACGAATATTAGTTATACGGATACTTAAAGATTTACAGAACCCTAAAACGATTATAACGTATTTATTACTTTCCTAAAATAAAATCAAGAATAAAGAAAGTACGATAATAATACCATACATATAATAAGGCAAAAACTGGATAATATAAGCTATACGGAAAATTATAATTATTATTAATTATAAAGCAATTATAAAATTTAGTTACTTTCGACTTTATTACCAAACTTTCACGTTTAAAAAACCTAGCTATAGGTATATATTACGATAGTATTTTTGTAATCGCTGATCGATTTACAAAGATTTCCTATTTTTTACTATATAATAAAGATACGCATACAAAATATATAGCATACATTTTCTTAACATATATTTTAAAACTATATAGATTATTAATTAAAATTATTTTAAATAAAGGAACGATATTTATTTCGAAATTTTGGCAAGGACTTATGATATAGTTAGTCCTAAACTATAAATTATCTAACCTATTTAAACATTAAATAAACGGATAAATAAAAAAAATAAACTAAATACTAAAAACTTAATTACGATGTTATATAAATTACGAATCAAATTATTAGGTTCAAAAATTACTTATCGCTTAATTAACCTATAATACCAGTTTCCATAAAAGTACCAAAACAAACCCAGTAAATATTAACTTTAGTTTTATACTAGAACTTTAAAAAAATATACGCAAAGGCTTTATTAACGTTAAAGTAATTATTACATCATAATAACTTAAACAATTACATATAAAACTAAAAATAAAACTTAAATTCGTACGTAATTAAATAACGAAATATTATAATTAAAAACGGTTTAAAAAATTAATTTTCTAAAAGGGAAAAATGGTTTACCTAGCTACTAAAAATATCCAAACTAAACGCCGAAACAGAAAGCTGGACTTTAAATACATCGGCTTATATAAAATTATCAAGAAAATCTTAAAAAATAACTACTAATTGGAGTTACCACTTAAGGTTAAATTCTATCTAATCTTTTACGTTTCCTTACTTAAGTTAACAGCAGATATTATCAAAGTTAACACAGAATACGAAAAGATGGCGGAAAAAGGTATACCAACATACGAAACATACAATCAGGAATTTACAGCATATATTTATAAAAATCGAAAGTACGATACCTTCCGTAAGGGTATTAACAACCTTACGAAATAAGTCCTGAAGTTTATATCTGCAGCAATTAAGGGAATAAATCTTCTTTTAAGGAAAAACCTGCAAAATAATACGCCAAGCTGGCTAAATCCGGCAAGGTGTACGACGGCAGGCTACTAATCAACACCTAACGAAAATACGGCGAAAGGCTAAAACAAGCTTCGAAATCTAGCAAGAAGTTAAACGAATAAATCGTAAGATGGCAAGAGATTATGGCCTAAGGACAGCGACATGGTATCCCAGAAACGAATATAACGATTATATAGGTTAGCAACCTGTATATAACTTTGGCTCCTGTCGTAAAAACCTGAATAACAACCTTCTAGATAATAAAAAAAGCAAAGATCGATAATAGTACGATTAATTACTAAAAGGTAGCAGCTAACCTTTTAAATTATTAGGTTATAACCTATTAATTATTTACATCGAAAAACGTGAAGGTAACGTTTCCTATGTTTTACGGGACTTCCACGGATCTTATTAATTAGGATAACCCCGATCAGGAAAAAACCAAGCCTATTAACCTTTAGCTACGAAGAAGAACTCCGGTACGAACGCCAAAGCGAGGTAGTGGTAAAGGTTCCTATGCGGACCGAAACGCTAACAAGCGGAAGCGTTAAAAGTTAGATATACAAAGCATACGGTATAAAACGTGCTTAAGTAGTTATTATAAGCTAACCTAATACTTTTATACATTTCCTAATAAAGCTTCAAAAGGTTTCTAACTTAACGAAAGGTTAAGATTATTTGTTCGAAACCGAATAGCTGCCGATTAATTTTTAAAGAAAGAAATTAACCGCCTATCGAAAATTATGAAAAAGTTAATTACAGAAACAAATTAAATTTTGAAAAAAGTAAAACGAATTTTAACGTATTTTTTAATTATTTATTAACGTAACGTTATAAGCGTTTCGTCTTACCCTTTAGGGAATTTATCCCTTTTAAATTTAAGGTTTGCGATATATATTTTTAACCTTATTAATAAGTTTTTAAATTTTAAACCAACCGTATAAAGTAACGGAATGTACGTAGGTAATAGTTTCGTCCCGATTAAAGGGTACGGAAAAGTTAATGTATTACTTTAAAGCCTTAACAGTACGAAAACGTTACAGCTTTATAATGTAGCCTATTACGAAAAATTCGCGTACAACTTAATATCATTCCGACAGCTCCGGAAGAAAGGTTATTAATAAAACAACAGCGCGATTAATAACTATATTCGAAATAAGTATAAATGAGTTATGGTTACGTTAATAAATAAATTTAATCAGTTCGTTATCGAAGATATTAACGTAATTACCTTTTATACAGCCCTTGTAACCTATAGACGAAACGTTAACTTATGAACAAAAAGATTATTACGTATAGGTAATAGTATTATGTAATACCTACGCCTAGATTATCCAGGCCTCGAAATAATCGCTTAATTGCAATTCTATATTAAAGAAGTCCGACTAAAAAGTTTTATAATAGTCGAATATCAAATATATGATAAGGCGAAGGCGAAGAGATAAATACGTTGCGAGCCTTAAAAGGGAGCATCCAGATTAGGCCAAAGAATTGCCGTCGACTTCACTAATTTTAAAAAGGACCTTAAAGGACATAAATACGTTATATTCGTTAGCGATAGATACTTAGGCTTTATTTGCGATATTTACCCGTAAAGCCGAAAGTAAGATATATTAATTATAGCGTTTCGACATTTTCTGGGAGTTCTGAAGAACCAAGATAAAGTTTTCCTATAGGGGATCGAATGCGATAACGAGATTTTGAAAAATTACCAACTTCGACATATGCTTTAGTCACCGTTTTTTAGTATCAGGCTTAAGCTTTTAGCATTATATACCCAGGTCCAGAACGGGGGTATAAAGCGTTTAAGGGGTGTAATTATGGAAAAAGCGACTATGATGCGAAGTGGCGTCAAATTACCAGCGTTCCTAATCGTATACATCTTCAAAACGGTAATATATTTATATAACCGTACCCTTAAATACCTTCTTTTTTAGCAAATTTTATATATAGTTTATTACATTTACCTGGCCTATAAAGACGACATTACGGTACTTGTTCGAAAGCTCTAAGAGGCCTACTTACGTGTTTATAGCTATATAGCCTACGTTATAACGATTACCGCCATAAAGAAAGAATAAAGGCTTCAAAAGTTAAATCGTAAAGGATAAATTAGTTTTTTTGTCGGTTACCGATTAATAAATATTTACAAAGTTTAGAACTTATTAACGAATAAAGTTATAGCCAGTCGAAAAGTATAATTTAATAAGGAGATTACCTTTTCTGGCAATATTAAAAACCTTAAAGACGACTTTTTTTACATTACGAAAAACGAACTGTAAATTTTATTCCGACAGGTAAAGATATTTAATCAGGCTAATAATTACCTAATACATATTTAAAAAGAAAATAAAAACCTAAACCGTATTTAATTACCGGCTAAATCGGAAGAATGGTTTTAAGGTAATATAGGCGAAAAAGACGTACAAGATAAAGGAAAACAAGCTTATTCGTATAGGATTAATTATCCTTATATAACCGCTTTGTTCGAACTAATTCCGACCCCTGGATTATTACCGTTACTAACGTTTATATTAATAACTATTACGATTACTGCGCCGGCGGAAGTAATAAAGGCAACCTTAAACTTTGGTCTTTGAATTTAACATAAAGCAGCAGTAAAAAACGAAAATATCTTATAGGTTATAAATATAAACTTTCCTTACGTTCCAATCCGAAAAGCGATTATCAAAAACGACTATGAAGTTTAAAAGGCCGCATTTAATGCAGGACGAATAATTTACTTTGCAAGTACGCGTAATGACCGGCCTGTAAATTACGGAAATTTAAGGAAATGAAAAACCCAAAATACGCGCCGCCTTAATCGGAAAAGTTTTAATATATTAAGAATAAAAACGTTGCTGAGGTCGTTAAACCGGGTACATAAGCGAAATTTGCCGTTACCGCCAGAAGGCCATAAAGAGCTAAGTACATATCCGTTAAGGAACATATTTCGTAACGCCGAAACGGCTTACCTGCAAAATTATAAGGAAATAAAATCCGGGCAAACCGTTAATTAGTCGTTTACTAAAGGGAAATAAGTATTAAGATATATATAGGTATACGTTTATAAGTTTAATAAGTATAGCTGGCTTTAAAGGTATAAGGCCTGTTTCGTCGTACGAAATAATTAACGGCTTAAAAACGCATATGGCGATATATACGTATTTACACTCGCTAGAAAGTCGTTTCGAACTTTGATCGTTATTACGGCTAAGTTTAACCTAAAGCTTACGTAATATAACATTATAAACGTTTTCGTTAACGCGAACCTACTTTATAAAATATATATAAAAACGCCCTAAGGATATTTATAACGTAACAAAATATTCCTAATTAGGAAGGTATTATACGGATGAAAGGAATCGCCTTTATTTTAGCCTAAGGATTTTACCAGCATATTTAAGAATTTCGGATTTAGCCCCGTTTCTTACGAATTATATTGTTTTCTTTATTAGGGGGTATTTTTATTTTTTAACGTGGACGACATAATCGTTACGTATAGCAAGAAATATCAAAACCTTATCGATTAATTAATTTAATAAACATAAGAACGATATACCCTTATAAGTAGTAAGAACTTATAATGGTTTTTTAGGATTAAAATAATTAAAGACAGACTTAATAAAAAAGTCTGGTTACCTTAATCTGACTTTATAGATAAACTGGTGAACTTAATCTTTAAAAAAAGTCTAAATAACCTTTTAAAGACCGTAATAGTAAGCATTAAGTTATTACCAAACCTTAATCTGGCCTATTTAGGCTTAGTTAATAAATACCTAAAAAAGATCGGTTCCACTTTATATATTACAGTTAATACGTAACCTGATATATCCTTTATAATGTTCCGATTCGTACAGTTTAACCAAAACCTTAATAACGTATATTATAACGTTATTAATAAAGTTATATTATACTTAATCGGTATTAAGACGTTAACGTTACAGTTCGGTGGCGAGAACTTAATGGATACTTAAAGTAACGCCTTTTTACGTATAATATAGTCGATCGAAAAAGTTCTTAAGTTTATGTAATAAAGCTTTTTGGAGGAATAATAAGATGGCGGGCGAATAAGCAAGATATAGTAATTATTTTTATAACCGAAACGGAATTGTTATTTTTTGCGGAGGCTGTTAAAAAAACCTTATTTAGTTTTCGATTAATTAAAGAACTGAAAATCGGTTTCGACGTAGAACCGTTAAATATATAATACGATAATTAATAGACCATACGGTTAGTTAACGCCGATATCGCACTTTTATAAACAAAGTTATAATACGTAAATATATATAATTACTGGCTGCGAAAAGTAGTAAAAAGGGACCTAATTAAAGTGAATTATACGCCTATAGGCGATAGGCTAACTAATGGATTAACTAAAGCCCTATTACGAAAAGGCTTTACGAACTTCAGAAAGCAGCTAGGATTGATAAATATCATAAAAGCCTTGGACCAGCGGAGGAAAGCTTTGAAGGTTATTTTAGACGAGGAATTAGCTGATTAGGAGGATTCAATCGCCGGATGTAACGGCTAAGGGGTTTAACCAACTATTAAACCTAGTCGTACGGTTTATATTAGCAGTAGTGTCGTGGGAAACTGAGCAATGATACGTTTAATAGTTACGTCTGGTAATAGCAGATTGTTAAACGTAATCTGGGTAACCAAGTTATATTACAAGCTGAAGCTATTTAGATTATGGTATTAATAAGCGTATATATGCTTCTTATGGTCGAATATGGTTAAACCGATCCCGTTCGACTATCTTAAGTTACGTAATCACAAAGAAAAGGTTAACCCACTTTTGGTCCGACCGTTTCTATGCGTACCAAATATGTTAGGTTATAACACGATTTTCCCTTTTTAAGATCTTTGTCCTAAAAATTAAGTTGTTTGCGTTTTATTAAGTAAATGAAACTTTCTTTCCTTTTTATTATTTTTCTTTATTGCTGACATTATGTTTGGTCGTATTTCGAAAAGAAAAAAAAAACAAGGTCTTAATCCGGATCGTTATAAAAACCTTTTTCGTTTTATCCATAAGTTTAACATAGGCATGCTACATTGCTTTCCCTGTTTTCGCGCTAATTATCCTAAATATATCGTTATAAAAGGTCCGGTTCGTTACAGTTTTTGTATGGAAAAGATATATACGCACTGCAACTTCAGGGGAATGGACTTCTAGGCTATGTTTTGTATTTCTCGTAAAAAGGACAGGATTAAGCGAAAAAAGGAGAAAACCGAAGCGTTGCTTTTTAAGGCCCTTGCTCGTTTATAACGTTTCTGTAAATAAAAGAAATTTTTGCGAAAGAAGGCTGCTAAGATGGTTCGTCGTAATGTTAAGGATTTAGATAAATTGGAGCGATAAGAACAGGTTAAGGTAAAGGCCAACGCGTAAGTCGTTCAGGTTACGGGGATGCCTAATTGGTTTGGTTTGGGGGCTATTAATTGGTCGTTTCCGGCAGACCCGGACTAGGAAGCTACCTTAAGTGCTTTCGGTATTGGTGGAAGTTTTATAACAGGCGCTAGGCGTTTATAAGATTCTTGGCAGGTTTCCAGATATTTTCGGAATCTGGGTAATTTTTCCATTTAATTAGATACTCGGTAAATCTATTTTTCTTGCGTATATCTAAAGTCCTTTCTGTTTCGTATGTCGGTATGTTTTCTTTCGCCTTTTTTTCGTATCTTATGTTAACTTTGATAATATCTGCTGCTAATTTAAGTAAGGAAACGTAAAAAACGGGATAAAGTTTAACCTTAGGTGGTAATTCCAATTGGTAATTATTTTCTGAGATTTTCTTGATGATTTTATATGGTCCGATATATTTAAAGTCCAGTTTTTTCTTTGGTCGTTTAGTTTAGATGTTTTTGGTAGTTAGGTAAACCATCTTTCCCTCCTAGAAGGTTAATTCTTTTCAACCTTTTCTGGTTATAATACTTCTTTATCTAATTACGTACGAATTTAAGTTTTGTCTTTATTTTTGTATATAGTTATTTAAGTTGTTTTAATGTAAGGATTGCTTTGACGTTAATGGGGCCTTCGCGTATATCTTTATAAACTTCTGGTATAAAACAAAAGTTGGCATTCGCTAAAGTTATCTTAATGCTTTCGTAGTAACTAATATTATAAGTTAGTGAAGCGATAAGTAGTTTTTAAACTTAATTATTTTATTCGTAATTAATGTAATATCGCAAGTAAGTTTCTAATATTTGGTTAGGTCTTTTTGTTTATCCGTGTATTTAAGGTCTGAATACGCTGGATAGCTTTTGGTTTCGGCCTAATTACGTTATAAGTTTTTACCAGAATTTCGAAATAAATATCGTTCTTTTATTTAAAATGATTTCCGTTGGTAATCCGTATATTCATAAAGTATGTCTCAAAAAAATGTAAGCTAATTATTCTACGTCTATAGTTTTATTATATGGTAGGAAGTAGGAAAATTTAGGAAATCGGTTAATAATTACGAAAATGCTATCGTAATATATGCCCGTAATTAGGTTATCTGAAAGTGGGAGTTTGGTAATAAAATCGAAGGTAACTAAACCCTATAATCGCTTTGCGACTGGTAATGGTTATAATTTTCCGTATGGTTTGTATCGTCGGGTTTTTGCCTTATTGCATATGTAGCATTATTGTCGTATTTTCTTTACTACTGATTTTATTCTAAGGAAGTAATAAGTACGTTATAATCGTTTTAAGGTTTTATAGATCGCTGGGTATCTATGTAGTTAATGTTCGTATATATTTCGTATTAATATTTCCTGTTATTCTTTTAGGGTTTATGGTTTTTTCATTTTTTGGTTCTTAAGTAGGTTATCGTTATATTCCTGGATTTTATGGTATAAATCAAGGGGTGCTGCTTTTATTGTTGCTATCTATCGTGGTTGCAGGTATTTTTCTAGAGTAATATCGAAGATCTGATGATTAACCTTAGTTACTTTCTTTTCGAAGTTTGGTTTTCGACTAAATACGTTTGCTCTACCATTTTATGATCCTTTTTGATAGATGATAACGAAGTCGTATTCTGCTAGTTCTTTGGCATAGCGTAATTATCGTCCTATAAGTTTTCTGGTAATAGTAAAGCGGGTAAGGTTTTTGTAGTCGGTATATACCTTAACTTAATAAAGGTTTCCCTTAAGGTAATATCTGAACTTTCCGAAGGCCTTAATAATAGCTATAAATTCTTTGTTAGGGATGGTATAGTTTAACTTTGCTCCTTTTAATTTATCAAAGTTAAAGGCGATAAGGTATAAATATCCTTAATCGTTGTAATATCCTGCTACTGCGGTTAAAGCGTAATCCGAAACGTCGGTTTTAAGTTTAACTAAGCGGCTTAAATCGTATATGATTAATACCGGCTCGATAGTAATCGCATCTTTAAAATTTAGGCTTATAAACTAATTTATTCCATAAAAGTAATCCTTTATTTCGTTAATTAAGGGTAATAATATTCTATCTTTGACCGTAATGTCATTTAATTACCTATAATCGATACTTAAACGTAATTTCCCGTTTTTCCTAAGTACGAAAAACATAAGGTATCCGGCTAATAAACTGGAACGTTATATATAACCCTTTCGACGCTTATCTTCGAGGTATTTACGTAATACCTGTAATTCTGTTTCGTTAAGGTTGTAAATTAGGTAAAATCTGGTCGATATCCCTTCCTTAAGGACTATCTCGGATTCGTATTCGCTATGTTTTGGTAATTTTGTCTCGAATTCTTTTCGCAACAATCGTTCGTATCTATGGTACTATAAAGGTATATTAACCATAGTTTCTAGCTTTAAGAACTGATGTTATAAGTAATCGTCTATTTTTCGCAACTTTGTTCTAATAACGATAATACGTCGCATCCTTTTATAGTACCCTTACTTTTTCTTATGTTTTATTACTATAAGTGGTAAGGTTTTATCGTACTCTTATGCCTATACCCGGCGCCATTTTCCATCGAATGTTAAGATCTTTTCTTATTTTGCTTTTTTTTATTAAGTAGATATAAAGTCAACTTTACCTGGCCAAGTATCCAATCACTTAAAAGGTTGTATTAATCTAGCCATAATCTTCCGAGGATTATGTCGTAATTCCCTATCGGAACGATATCGAAGTTTGCTATCTGGTTTCGTCCGTTAACGAAAATTTCGAAATAATTAATTTTGCGGCTAATTTTTCCGTTATCGTCGGCGAATACCCAACTTTCTGCGTTTTCGGCGATATAAGGTTCCATCTTTTCCATTTATGGTAATCGAAATCGTTTAACCACATCCGGCGTAATATAGTTAGCTTTTATTATTCCGCAATCCACAAACACGGTAAATTAATATATCTTAATTCGTACTTGCAAGGTAATAAGGTCGTTCTTAGCTTTTATCATCGCGTTTAAAGCCCTTTTAAAAAGCTCCTGCTGGCTTTTCCGGGTCTTACTCTGCTGCGGCTTTCCTATAAATGGCGTTCGTCTTTTAACTTATCCTTTAACGCCTTAATACGCTTTTGATTTTGCGCGTTAAGGATTTTTAGTTATTTTAACTATCTTTTTTATTTGCGTAAAATAGCTTCGAATAAAAGGACTTACGTTTAAAAATCTTCTTTGGTAATATATTTTAGTTCGTGGGTTCCTTATTTTTCCTGTCGTACTTAGAACTAGGCGTCGTATTACCTTATTTTTTCGTTCCTTTTTTTTATTTCGTATTTAATTTTTTATTATTCGTCCGGGTTATTCGTAAAGGTTAAACGGAAATTTGAGTTATTAATTACTTCTAAGGATACCTTTATAATTATCTGGTGGATTTTTTTTTTGTCTTATAATCGTACCAGCCATAATAGCATATAAGGTCCTTATTAAGGCAACTTTTTCCTTTGGGCTAACTTGTTGCTACCGTAATAATGTTAATAGTATCTTCCGAGGCGAACGTTTTTAAGTATTTATATTATCGTTAGTCTTTAAGATCTTTTCCGGTCTGATTGTAAAAGTCGAATCTTTAGTTATATATTCGCGTAAATCGTGTCTTAATGTACTGTTTTCCTTTTATATGTCTTAAGTAATAGGTGCGTTTGCATTAGATAGCATAAAGTTTCCCGAATCGGTTTGGTTACCCTGGGAATAGGTTTTTATTTTAACCTTAGTATTTTTTGATTTATGCGTTTAGTTCTAATTGCTCGTACCGCTGTTGCGGTTTTTTTTTTGAAAGCGGGAAAGTAGCTTGTTTTTTAAAAGCTTTTTTTACCCGTCGTGTTTTTTTAGCCATTAGGCCACCGTAGGGCCTGTGGTAGGTGCTCGCTATTTTTGGGTGGCTGCTTGGGATAGCTTCTTTGTTTCCCGGAGTCCTTGTTGTACTTCTTTAGGGGGATTATGATCGTCCCTAATCCTGATCATGTTAATCGATTTGTTATCGTTTCCTTGGTTATTTTGGGGGTATCCTCAAGGAACCGGTATCCAGGTATTTTATCCTAGCTTTTTGGGTACTTTGTATTGGTAAACCTTATGTTTTATCTTGTTATAGTTAAAGCACTTGATGGTACGAGGGTTGCGCTGCTGGACTACGCCTAGTTTTATGAGTCCTGGTGGTGTTCCATGGGATATGTTAGTTCCCTGTAGCATGCTGGTACGAAGGGAGTATTTTGGTTCATTATTTTGTCGGTCCTTAAAATGTCGAGTCCTTTAAACGTACTGCTGGTCGTCGATTTTGACTGCCATGGCGATATAGTTTATTAACCTTTTGGGGTGTTCGTCCTTAAATAATTGTTTTTGTACCTTTTCTTTCAGGCCGTTAAAAAATATGGGTATTAATACCTTTTGCCCTTAATTGATCTTTAAAGTTAATTAAATAAAAAAATTGCCATATCCGGAGGCTAATCCTTTTTACTTTAAATGCTTAATTTTCTTTTCGGCCTTAGTTTTTTCGTTTACTATTTCGAATACCTTCCTTAATTCTTTTTTAAACTTTTCGTAATTGTTATAAATAGTTACGATTTTTGCGAACCTTTATTAAGAAGGTTTAATAACCCATTCGTAAAGTGTAGGCTGAAATTAAGTAACCGTATTTCCGGTTAATTGTTTTATAGCGAATTAAATTCGAAAGGTAAGCGTCGTAAGTTTAATTAGGAAATACATAAAGTAAATACGGTATTTTGTAAGGAATTATTATAACTTGGTGGTAGTTCCGTCGAAAGGAGTAAGCTTAGTAAGCTTTAGAACTTCTTCGGATTCCTTGCCGGAAGTCATCTGGGCAGGTTGTGCTGGTTGGGCTGGTTGATCCGGTTAAGCTGGTTGTTTCATGTTAGCTTATCTTTCCAGTTCGACTTTTTAGGCTTTTAATTAGTTGCGGGTTTCCTTAAACGTATTGGTAAGCTCGATTTTGTTGTTAGTAAGTTGCGTAACCGCGTTAGTTAGCTAGTTGAATCGGCGTAAGGCTTCTTTTTAGGAGAGATTAAGTTCAGTTTTTTTATTATCGGAATCCATAAGGTTATTTTCGGGAATTTTAAAGGTTCCTTTAAGGACGGGCTACTTATTAAACGACATAATGTTAAGGGTATTACTTAAAGTCTAATAATACTGCTAAACAAAAACTTGTAACGTATAACGGTTAAAAGGTTTAACCAACTATTAAACCTAATCGTACCGTTTATGTTAATAATAATATCATAAGAAACTAAGTAATAATACGTTTAATAATTACGTTTAGTAATAGCAGATTGTTAAAGGTAATCTGGGTAACCAAGTTGTATTATAAGCTGAAGCTATTTAAATTATGGTATTAATAAACGTATATATGCTTTTTGTGGTCGAATATGGTCGAACCGATCCCGTTCGGCCATCCCTTTGTAATCGAGTATGGTCGAACCGATCCCGTTCGACCATCCTGAGTCACGTGATCAGAAAGAAAAGGTTGACCCACTTTTGGTCCGACCGTTCCTATGCGTGCCAAGTGTGTTAGGTCATAACACCGGAGGAGAGGTGGAATGGACAGCTGTGGCTTTAGGAAGTGATAAAGTGTGACGATTAACACCGTAAAGACTTTAAGGCGTTAAAGGGGTGTGTTAGCTAGCTGGGGGGTGCGTAGCGCACCCCATATACGGAAAGGTCACCTCCTGATCGGCCCATACATGTTCCGTAGCTAAGCTACTTAACGCTGTACGCGTGCAACAGCACACGTATCTAGCCTAATACAACAACACAACTGATGTCCTCTATATCTGACACCCAGCGCCTGCTAAGGAATTTTCACCAGCGACAATGGGACCGCCCTAATTAGCAGTCGACCAATCAATAGGTTCAGACCAGTTAACCGGATCTGCGACCTAGTCTAACGTAGCCGCGGCGACCGCCGCCTCCAATTGTTTTTGCATCTTTTTTAAACGTTCAAACTCCTTTACAGCCTCCGTACCCTTAATACTACGACGAAACATCTCGATGCTCAGACGACGGAAAACCGGCTTTTATTTTTGCTAACGGTCGAGCTTATTAGCAACGGCTCGTAATATCTTTGGAGCCTATTCCCCCTTATGTTTTAAATGATCCTTTTCCTTAAAGAATTTTTAATATTCTGTTTTCGAAAGCCGAAAAACATTATAAGGATTACCATAACAACGTACCGTACGTATTTTACGAAACTACGGGCGAGCTTATAATTTATACCTTCCTTTTTGTAACGTATATAAAAACGCATATTAAAACCAAAACGTTTAATACGCTCTGAAAAAACGAAAGCGTTAATACGTTAGCGAAAACGACGCTTTTCAATGAGACCTAACATGATAAATATGAAAAAGGAAAGGTTACTTACCGAAATTAATAAATAAACAAATTAATCTTTAAAGGTAAAATCCTAAAGGGGGGAAATCGTATTATAACCTAGCGGTCTTAGCTATAACACAAACGGTCGGATCTCCCAAAGGGCTGGTCCCAACCTAAGCCAAAAAAATCACGTAATAGGCGTAAAGGATTTAACACGCAAAGCTTAATGTACTTAAGAGTTTAAGCTGTTTAAGTACCTTAAGCCAAGATGAAGATATATACGCTTATTATTACTACAAATCACCAGCTTGTAATACAACTTGGTTAGGTAGATTACTTTTAACAATCTGCTATTACCAGACGTGACTATTGATTACCTTATTACTTAATTTCCCCCGACATTACTACCAACATAAACCGTAAGACTAGGTTTAATAGTTGGTTAAACCCCTTAGCCGTCATAATTAGCTATATTCTCGGCCTTTCTTTCTAAGAGTCGAACCTTTTTGCAATTAAGTCTTCCGTTAAACTATTAAGATCCTAATTCATTATACACTAAGTCAGTAGCACTGTTTCGATTAGTAGGATTACTTTTTAACCGTATAGTAATCCGTAAGTGCTGAAATCATAAATTTTGACTGTTGTGTTATCAGCTAAGATCATTTTCGGCAGGACTTTTACGTATTCCTCGCCAGTGCCATTCGTCGCTTTTATTACAACTTTAACGATCGGGATATATCTTTTTTCGATTAGACCTTGTCGCTAAGTAATATACGCATTTTTAACCTTCCTTTAAGTTTTAAAAGTATTACAAGCTCTCATAACTTCGCTCTTATTCTTAAGCCTTTTATTAATCTTAATCTTAATCGTCGAGCTATATTAATAAAATATATATTCGTTTAAGAAGTTCTTAATCGTAACCCAAATAATTAAGTGTAAAACATTAGTTTTTACGTAGCTGGATAACTTGCATTTAGGCTTGAAAGTAACCTTATAACCGTGACCTCTGGGCATAAATTATATATCGATCACCTAAATAGCAGCTATATTAATGAGCTCAGAAAAGCCGGGCCTCTTTTTCAAGCGCTGATTAACGCCTTTTTAACATTTGAAATACGTAAAAACCGCTGTTCGAATTCGTCTATATCTTTTACGCCAGTAATAGGAGGCTGTTATGCGCCGATAGGTCGAATATCGCTCTTTATGGCAGCAATTCTTATGATCTTGCCTGTTTACCGCGTATTGTTTTTATTGGTTATTAATTATGTTATGAGTATCATATTACTTATTTGCCTGACGGCAAAGAATTCCGTCCTGAACAAAATGATTTAAACTTTCGGCCTTAAAAACCCTTCTTTTTTTTCTTAAAATATTTCGTAATCGATCAGGAAGATCTCATGTCGTTAGGAATCTCGCGTACTTTTATAACTCCTTAATCTAATTTTTAATAACAGGTCCTTTGTTATGGCAGCACCACACCACATAACCACCAGGGCAAAAGATCGGTGGAATGATCACAATTGCGGCAACCATTCTAGTGCGTACAGCTGTATATAAGCTGCTACGGTAGACGAGGCCGTAACATCCTTACTTTGAACACGTTAAAGTAGGTATCGTAATGGTATTAATCAAAATAAGATTAAGCCGAATAACATTTAGCTAAATATTAATAAAGTTAGCGACTTTTTTTGTTGATTATTTAGCCCGTTAAAGGCTCCAGGTGGCTTTTTCGATAATCCGTCGGCGGCTCTGTTGTCCTTACCAGAGATGTACTTGATTTCGCAACCGAACACCCTTATTTATAGAACCTAACCGGTAAAAAATGCGCTAGATAAAGGACTTATCGAATTATTAATTGAGGCTATGAATATTTTAGCGGCCGGTTTTAACATAAATCAAACTTTACAAAAATGCTTTCAGAATTCTCTTAAAATCTTAAAAATGGTTCGATATTCCAGCTTGCAAACGTCGTAATTTAATTTAACGCCGGTTTAAGTACCACGTTTACAACGCGCGGAATATTTAATTTTATTAATTACTTAATCGAAAATGCCTGTAAAGCCTTTCTTGGTTGCGGCTGTTTTTCAAATAATTTTGCCTGCTATAATGCTATAATTTAAGGTAAATCCGGTCGGTGTTATCGTCATCGGTTTTTTATCCTAATTAGGACTTTAAACGAAAAGTGGATTCCTCTGCAGCAGTTTTATAAAAGCTTAACCTTTACTGTCAAATACGTAACAAAAATCTAATAGTAAATCGTAATATTAAAAAACTTTAATTTCTGAAACCTTTTTATAGCGCTGAATTTACCAGATCATTTTTACGTTGGCTGTATTTGAGCGGCGATTAATTATTTTATAAAGAAATCTCATTATAATTATAATTTCCTAGTCCTATTAGAACTCTTTAATATTAATGGAAATATTCATAAGGTTATAATCAAGCAATATTTTATTAATGTTAACGATATGCTTATAAATAAATCGCCGAATCCTTAAAAAGATCTTTTTATGATCGTATCTTGTTTTTGGCGTTTTAATTCTAACGTCGTCGTTAAAAAACCGCGCTATGTTATGTATTAAATTCTTTAAAGTCCTCCCGGCCAGTGGATAAAAGTAACCCCTAAATCTAATGAACCTTAAAAGCATATTAGTATATTTAGGTGATTTTAAAAGTATCGCGAAAATGGTTAAATCTTTGCTGGCCGGGATTAATATAACCTAGTTGTAACGGGAAAAGAAATCTCCGAAAGTAATTAAGAAACATATAATAATGTCCTCGGAAAGTTTATTGTAATTATTTAATCTAAGGACGTTTCGCAAAGTAATAACGTTTAGCTTTAACGTTAACTTAATTATTTATAGTTTATTATACTTTTTTTATCTGAGGAATTAAGAGTTTTTATATATAATATAACACTGTTCGAATATTTCTTTCATATTCGTACTTATAAGGTTTCGATTAATTTATTTTTAAGGTTAGCCGGTATAAATATGCCCTTAATCTACCACGCCTTATAAAGGATTATTTAAATCTTGTAGTTTAATGCGACGTTAGATTTAATCTTGCCATACCCTTATCAATCTTCAGTTAAGGCAGCCTTTTTACGAAATAACACCTTTTAAAAAAGGCTCTTTTTATACGAGTAAATTTATCCCCTTATTAATTAAGAATAACGGCGGCACTTGTTTTCTATAAAGCGGATTTTTCGCGGTATAGTAGTAAATCTGGAACATAAGACAGCTAACGAAATACTAAGTGCGGTAAGTTTCTTTTCGCTTTAATTAATAATTTGCTAAACTTCTTTAAACTTTTTAACCTTGCAATTTAAATGTTTAAAAGGTATTAATTTATTAGGTAATACATTATTCATAGAAATTACCTTCATTCTTTATTTCGGCTTATATATCGTATTATTCTGAAAGGTACTGTCCTTATTAATTCTTTTTCCTATGTTCTTTTACAAAATTCCGTATAAGGCGTATGCGAGGTCTTTATCGCTAAATTGTTTAGTATTGGATCTTTAAACTCCAGCTTATTTCTTTATAGCTTTTTAAATAATTGTTAGGTTTTAATTAACAAAGCTATTATTAATCGAAAATATATACCGGCCAGCAACGTATCTATTTATGTTTTCGCTTCCAGGCCTACTTTCGTTAATAAAGCGGCTTATAACTTTACCGGCTCCTTCTTTTTGGGATTTTTTAACGTGGATATTACAAAAACCCTTTTTGCTAAGATTAATAGAATAATAATCTTTGTCGAATTAAACTCTAATGTTTTGTTATTTCCGAGTTTATATTAAATGTTATTTTCGATTTGGGTACAAAGTTAAGGCCAAGTATTAACGGTTGTATAGCGAAATAATCGTTAATAATAAATATAAAGCTAATAATGACTAGCGCAGTTAGCTAAAGAGATGTCTTAATAATATCTTCGAATAAAGTCCTTTTTAGGAATTTAGGTTTATAAATAATATCCGTATTTATCGTATTATTAATCACTATCGTTTAACGTATAAAGCGATAATACCTCTGAATTCGGCTTTTATACTTATATTTTTATAAATTCGGTTTTCGCCGCTGCCATAATTTACCTTTAATGCACATTTAAATAACGAAGTAATATATTTAGCCGCGTTATATTGTTATACAGACAAAACCTTTGTTTTTTACTAAATTTCTGGCTTATTTCCGATCTCTAGAACTAAAATCCTGTGAATTCTTTTCACTTTTAAAGATCCGGACTCTTTCACTTTAAGCTTATTCATTTTAATCATTGTCCTTCTTTTGCAATCAAGTACCTTGAGAATATTGGGAGTCATAAAATTCTTAGAAGCCTCGTCGAAGTCTAGATAAATCTTTATTAATTCCGACCAGGTGATCGTGAAGTTTCTTTTAAACCTTTTACGAATTTTCTGCTTTTAAAACCTGAAGATATATTTATCGATTAGGCCTCCATAATTAAAAATGTTTTCGGTTTAGATAGGACTATGTGCCTAGGTAGTCATAGGTAATACGGTTATATTATTTATTTAAATCGCGCTATTTACTTAGATAATTCACTCGATATTATAAAAATAAGGGTTCTTTATACATCAGGTCATTATTATCTGTTTTATTTTTTTTATATTGTAATTAAACCCTTTTCCTTTCTCCTTAACGCGTTTAGTTATTAAAGCGTTAGTAACCACGCCGGGTTAATTAGAGGCGTCGACCTTTAGGTCACGGACCTCCTTTAAATATCAGGTACTTTTGCTTTCCATAATGTTACTGTATAGCTAGTTACGCAAGGGTATCTTTTTATAAAACGCTTTTCTGTCTTTTCTGATAAAATAGGTTATATTAATCGTAATTATCAGGTTTTAATTAATCTTAAAAACTTGTCGGAACGGTTTTAGAATTTGTATAAAATTTAGAGCATTCGTAAAAATATTCAGGATATTATCCGGATTAATTTTAGCCGACTTTTTATCTTTATAAATATCGTTTGGCTAATTAAAATATCGCATCTTTTCCTTGAAGCCATTAGGAAAGCCTCATAAGGTATAGATCTATTTCGAGATTCTTTTTTTTAGATCGGAATTTGCTGGTCGATAGTTTTGCTTTCAAGGATACGTGAAAACTGTATTATCCTTAACCTAATTCGACTGTTAAATATTCTTAAATAAATCGTATATCCGTTATTATGAAGCAAAAATAATTCTGTATTTTTTATATTCTTTAATAAACGGTATTTCTTTATGTTGTAGTTAAGTTTTAAGTAAACTTACGAAGTACTATAAATAAAGCCGCCATGTCGTTTTATCTAACCTGAGTAACCGCCGCGATAGCCGTTACGATTTGAGTAATTACTTCGGTTACAGTAAAAACTTGGTTAATTAAAAATTATCCCCCCTGGAAGCTTATTATATTAATTATAAGGTTAATATTATAAATACGACCCTAAAGTGCTGTGTATTGTGGTAAAGCGTAATATTATTAATCCTAGGACGTTTTTCGCTGTCCGAATCTTTTTTAGAAAATGTTTAACTTTTAAATTTATCGAGTTTACGTAATCTTTACATCTTATAACCCATTCCGGATTTTGAGTAGGTACTTAATGCTGTTCGCTGGTGTTTGTCGCGGTTAGGAGTTTTATTATTGTTGTTCCTTAAGTTATTAAGTTAGATAAAGCCGGCCCTTATTTTTATAGTTAATATTAGAGCTCATATTTTCTTATTATCAGTTCCGGCATTTATGTTTAAATAGTTTAAATTTATTAAGAACCTAATTTTTACTTAGTATGGATGCATTGTCGTGATTTCTCGTATATGCCTTTTCGAGCTTTATTGAAGAATTATTTAAAACCTTTTTAGGATAGCCAGCAGATAATTCTTTTAATAAGCTTTTCGTATATTCGTTTTTGTTGACTGTTTTTCCTATTAGTTTAGATTTTTCCGGGATGCTTTTTACCCCGGCAGCATATTTTAAATTGTACTTATAAATTTGATCAGTTTTATTATATTAAGCTTGGTTCGTTAAAGTCCTTAATCTGTTTTTGATAATCCGGTTGTATTTTAGGTTTTATAGCTTAAATGCTTTTAAAACGAGTTTAATAACGTTATCTTATTTAGTACGTCCCTTAATAATAACGTTAATTCGGTTCTTTATGATAATAATTTCTATTTAGAAAGATAGTTTACCACTTATTTTAAATGTTATTAACTTATGTTTCTTAAATAATTTGTTAATTCTTTTCAGTTAATTGGTAGCTTTAATTTCAGGAACGCGAAGAGCCTGAAAGGTAAACAAGTTTGGGAAAATGTTAAAAACGAAAGGCGGTTTATAAAGTTTAGTAAAAAGCCGTATCCTTGTTAATCAGTTTATTTAAAGGGTGTAAGATTTGATGTCGATACTGTAAATACTGTAGATAATTTTAAGGATTCGTAAGATTGTATAACTTTTCATTTTCGTAAGGCTTTAATCGTGATTTTAGAAATCGTTTATAAGTTCGAATCCCGCCGAGGTTTTAAGGATTTAATCGGCCTGTTTAAGAGGTTTTTTTTTAATATTATTTTCGTAAGGGCTTTCTGTTAATTAGTATTAAATAGTGGTATTTAAGGTAGGACTTTGATTTCATTTTAAAATGGAGAACTTTAATATAAGTAAAAGGCGTTATTGTTGTTTAATTTAAGTAGTAATGTTAAAAATATTTAACGGGCTTTTAGTAAACCTGTTAAAGCCTATTTTTGACTTATTAAATTTATTAATCCTAGGATTTTTCCGGTTTTGAAACGCCGGGTTAACGGGAATATGTTTAAGCATGAGGTAAATAACTATCTGTAATGCTTATTTTAGATTTATTTCCCTATTCTTTATGATAGAGAGATCGGTAATTCTTTTTATCACAATCGTCTTATCCTGATTAACATATTATTCTTGGGCGATATTAAACTGGGCCTTTTTAGCTTGCTTATTAATGCCTTTATTACTAACCTGAATGCTTTAGTACTTCTGTTAACTAAAAGTAGCAGGTCTTAAATAATATCTCTTAATAATAACCATTTAAGATGCTATCCGATTAAAGGTAGGAAGGTTTAAAATGTGTTATGTTTTATTTCTTTCCTAACTTTCGGCTTATATTAGGGGATATTCATCCTTTTTACTCCTTCCTTTTTCGTCCAAAATATTGACAGCTTTATAACTTTAGTCCTTTTTTTGCTTAAATGCGTAATTTGCTTTATATCTTTAATCTTGCCGTCGGTTCTACTATCTAACCAGTTAAAATCCGAAAAGCTACGTAGCCAGCGACGTTGTCATAACTTTACTGGCCCCAGTTCAAAATGTTTCCTAATCTTAATCTTGTTACGTTAGCACTTGCATAACGTAATTTGGCTTTTAAAATACGTAACCTGTTTTAAACTTCAGTAATTAGTTTATATTTCGAAACTGGTTACTTTTCGCGTTTATACTTTGTTATCGTTTTCCAAATAAAGCCGTATCTTAAGACAAGGTATCGTATCATCTTCGCTTAATAACCTTTTATTCATCGTAAAAAATGTTCCGTCGTTATTATAGGACCTTATTTTCTCTTCAGTTGTAAAGTTCGGGTATCGTTATTAAATCGTTATACTCGTATTGGTAACCTGAATGGTAATTAAGACTGCGTTTTAATTAAGACCATATCTCACTCGTTTGATAATCGGACATCGTAAGTTGCCCTGGTAGCCAACTAAAGCTAGCTTTCTTGTATTAGCAATTAGATACATTGAGACAGGGTGATTTAGCTTTATTTAGTACATAATTAACGAGAGTATTACGTTTAAATCCGCGGTTTAATAAATTATGAATGCAATCTAAATTATATTATATGGTATTAAATTTATTTATACAGCGATAATAAGTTTTTAATAGTTCTGAGAGTTGCGTCCAGTGAAAAATAAACCCCTAGAAATATATAACTGCTGATAATTACTTGATTAACAAAACCATGTACCCAGCTCTGCACCCGGCACCATTTTAATATTAATAAAGCTATCGACTTTTCCCTTTTATTAATCGTTTAACGAGTTAAAGGACTGAGGTGGCTTTCTTGATAATTCGGCGGCTGCTATGTTTTTCTTGCTAGGAATATACTTAGTTTTAAAACTAAACATCTTCATTTATATAACCTAACAGGCAAGCAGCGTGTCAAGTCTAGAATTTATCGAGTTATTAACCTAGGCGACTAATACCTTGGCGTCGGTGTTAATATAAATCGGATTCTATAGATATGATTTCGAAATCTCCTTAGCATCGAAAAAACGATTTGATATTCCAGCTTGCCAGCGTTGTAATTTAATTTCGCGTTTTTCTCAGCCGTAATTTTAAAACGCGCGCAATGTTCGATTTTATTAATTACTTTTTTAAAATGCCTTTAAAGCTTTCGTTGCTTACGTTTATCCTTATGGTAATTTTCCCTATTATAACGCTATAATCTCAGGTAATTAAGGTCGGAGCTATCGTAATGGGTTTTTTAACGTTCTTTAGGGCTTTATCCTAATATAGACCCTAAACGAAACCGTAATTCCTCCGGAGCAATTGTGTAAAACGTTCGACCTTTACGGTAAAATACATAACAAAAGTCCGCTAATAAAGTATAATACCCAAAAAGGCCTTAAGATTCGAAACATTTTTGCATAGTGAAATTTCTACGATCTGTTTTATTTTAATTATATTTAGCCGGCGACCATTTATTTTATAAAGAAATCCGACTTTAAATATAATCTCCTGACATTATTAAAAGTCTTTTATATTAATTATGCTAATAATAAGCTTAGAATTAATTAAACCTTTATTAATGTTAACGATATGCTATTTAATAAATCGCCTAATTCTTAGAAAGATTTTTTCGTTGTCGTATCTTATTTTCAGGGTTTTAATTCTAACGTCGTCGACAAATAGCCGAACTAAATTACGTATTAAATGTTTTAAGATTCTCCCGACCTTACGATAAATGTAAGGCCGAAAGTTAAAAAGCCTTATGGGTATGTTGGTATACTAAAGTAATTTTAAAAATATCGCGAAAATGGTTGAGTCTTTCCTGGCCGAAGTTAATATAACATAATCATAACCCGAATAGAGATTTCTTAAAATAACTAAGAAGCATATAATAAAGTTCGCGGCAGATTTATCGCTGTTTTTTAACATAAAAACGTGTCGTAAAATACAAATATTTAACTTTCTTATAAAATTAATAAATTGTAATTTATTATTACATCTTTATATCAAGATCGAAGTGTTTGTATATGAAATATAAAATTATTTAAGATTTTCTTTTATTCGTATTTATGATATTTTAATTAATTTACTTCCAGAGCTAGTCGATATATTTATACCGTTAATTTATTACTCTTTATATGAAACTATTCGGATTTTATAATCTAGTACAACACTGGATTTAATCTTGCCATCTTTTTACCAGTCCTAAGTTCGGGTAGCCTTTTTACGAAATAATATCTTTTTAAAAAATGCTTTTTCCGTCCGGGTAATTTGTCGGCAAATTAATTAAGAATAACGTCCGCCATTTTGTCTAGAAATCGGATCTTTCGCAGCATATTAATAAATCTGGGGAATAAGGTAGTTAACGGAACACCGGATTCATCGGATTTCTTTTCGCTTTAATTATTAAATTATTAAACTTATTTAAACTTTTTATTGTTTTAATTTGCGTTTCTAGCAAGGATTAATCCATTAGATGTGATTTTATCGCGAAATATTACCTTCCTTTATTTCGGCTTATATATCATATTACTCTGAAGGGTACTGTTCTTATTACCTGTTTTCCGTGTTTTTTTTTATAAACTTTAATATAAAGCGTATATTAATTCTTGATTATTAAATTATCCTAACACCGAGTTTTAAGGGTTTAAATTATTTTTAAAGCTTTTTAAATAATTCTAGGGTTTTAACTAATATAGGTATTATTAATCCAAAAGACATACGAGCTTATAGCGTATTTATTTATATTTTTATTTATCAGTCTGCTTTCCCCAGTAAAGCGGCGGCTCGTTTTATCGGCTTCTTTTTTTCTATCTTCTTTTTAGCGCGGATGTTGTAAGTAACCCTTTTATTTAAAATTAATAAGACAATAATCTTTATTAGCTTAAAATTCAATTCTTTTTTATTACTTCCGGGTTTATATTAAATCTTATTTTTGATATAATAATAAAATGAAGTCCAAGTATTAGCGACTATATAACGAAATAATCGTTAACTATAAATAGAAGGCTGGTAATCAATCGGTTAACTAACTAAATAGATGTCTCGATATTATTTTCCAGTAAAAGACATTTTTGCGAATTAAAGCTTATAAATAATATTCGTATTTATCGTATTATTAATTTATATTATTTGACAGGTAAAGTAATAATAACGCTTGACTGGGCTTTTGTATCGAAAAATCTATACAGTAAGTCTTCCCGGTTTTTATAGTTTGCCATAATTGTGAATATAAATAACGAGGCAATATATTTAACAGGCTAGTATTATTATATCGATAAGACCTTTCCCTTTTGCTAATTCTTTATCTTATACCCGATATTTATGACTAAAGTCCTGATAGTTCTTTCGTTTTTAAAGATCCGGATCTGTCTATTTCAGCCTCGGCGATCTTAATCGTTTTTTTACTTTTGCGCCCAATTGCCTCTAGAATCTTAGCAGCTATAAGATTCTTTAAAGCCTTGCCGAAGTCTAGATAAGCCTTTGGTAATTCCGACTAGGCAATTTCGTTTTTTTTAAGTTTTTATAGATGTTTTTCTTAACGCTTTAATAATATATTTATCGATTATGCTTTTATAATTAAGACCTTTAGCGGTTCGGATAATACTATTTACCTCAGTAATATCGTCTCTGCAAGTTTTATTATTTATTTACATTATGTTCTTTACTTTAATAATTAGTTCGACATTATAAATTAAGGGTCCTTGGTATATCAGGTTATTATTAGCGGATCTTTCTTTCTTTATACCGTTGTTAAAACTTTCTTTTCCTTTCGTAACGCGTTTAATTATCGTAATGCTAGCAGGTACGCTGGATTAATCAAAGTCGTCGACCTCCAGGGTACGGATTTCCTTTAAATATCAGGTACCTTTATTTTCGATATAGTCATTTTATAACTAGTTATATAAAGGTACTTTTTTATACAACGGCTTTCGGTCCTTTCCGACAAAATAAGTTATATTATTTTTAGTTTTACAGTTTTAATTAATCCTAAAATCATGTTAAAACAGCTTTAAAACATCTATAAATTTCGAAAACTAAATCAAATAATCGAGATATTATCCGGGTTAATTCTTAGTCACTTTTTCTCTTTATATATATCGTGTCGTCGATTAAAGTATTACATCTTTTCCTTAAAGCGACCAAGAAAGTCCGGTCGGTTATAAATTTATTCCTAAACGTTCTTTTAAATCGGAATTCATTTATTAATAGTTCGGCTTATAAAGACTTCAGCAAACTATGTTATATTCAACGCAACTCGATTATTAAGTATTTTCAAGTAAATTGTAAAGCCGTTAGTATTAAATAAAATTAATCTTATGTTTCTTAGATTTCTAAACAACGGCATTTATTTGCCTTACATTAAGGTTTTAAATAAAAGTAATAGGTACTATAATTAAAACAGCTATATCGTTCTTTTCGACTTAGATAACCGTTTCAATAACCTTTACGGCTCCGGTAACTACCTTGGCCACGGTAAAAACTTAACCGATTAAAATTATCCGGTTGGAAACTTATTATATTAATCGAAAAGTTAGGACCGTAGTTACGAACCTAAGATACCTTTTACTTCCGCGAAACGTAATTGTATAAATTTTAGAACGCTTTTCGATTGCGTATTTCCTTTTTTAAAACTTTCAAGTTCTGAATTGTTCGAACTTAGGTAATATTTAACACTTATAACGCATTCGTAAATTGAGACATTTAGTTAGTCCTATGCGCCAATGTTTATTGCGGTCGAAATCATTCTTATCTATATTATATAAAATATTAAATTAAGTAAAATCGGTTATTATTTTTATATTTAATATTAAAGCGCATTTTTTATTATCGGTTACAGCGTTTGTATTTAAAAATTCTAGCTTTATTACACGATTAATCTTTAATTACTATAAATATTTTATCGTAACTTGTTATATATATATTTTCGAACTCTATAAATGAATTATTAAAAATCCTTTTAAGACAACCGGCAAATAATCTTTTTCATCAGCTTTCCGTATATTTGTTTTTTGTTAGCTATTTTTCCTCTTAGCTTGGATTTTTTTCAGGATGTTTTTTACCCTAGTAGCATACTTTATATAGTACTTATAACCTTAATTAGGTTTATTACGTTAAGCTTGCGGCGTTAAAATCCTTAATCGGTCTTTGGCAGTCTGGGTTGACTTTAGGTCTTATAGTTTGAATGTCTGTAAGATAACTTTAATAACGTCGTTTAATTTAGTAAATTGCTTAATATCAGTCTTTATTCGAATTTTTATAATACTATTGTGGGTTTAAAACAGTAGTTTAACTATTCTCTTCAACTTTATTATATTGTATATCTTCGATAATTTGCTAACCCCTTTAAGCTAGTGGATAACGTCAGGTTTCGAAAAGCGAAAAGCTGAAAATATAAATATGTCTGAAAGAACTATGAAAAAACGAAACCCGGTTTAAAAACTTTAATAAAAAGTCGTATTTCCGTTAATTTATTTATTTAAAGGATCTAACATTTAGTATTAAGAACCGTAAGTTCTGTAAATCATTTTAAAAATTCGTAAGATTATATAACCTTTCTTTTTTATAAGGTCTTGTTCGTAATTTTAAAAATGGTTTAAATGTTCGAATTCCGTCTCGGTTTTGGGGATTTAATGTGATTACTTAAGGGCTTCTCCTTATTAACTTTACTTTCGTAAAAGCCTTTTATTAATCGGTATTAAATGATAATATTTTAAGCAGCGGTCTGGTTTTTCTTTAAAGTAGGGAATTATGATATAAGTAAATAACCTTATTATCATTTAATTTAACTAATAATTTTAAAAAGCTTTCACAGGCTTTTCGTAAACCTGCTAAAGTTTATTTTACATTCGGTACATTTAATTGTTTTAGGATTATTCATGTTCTAGAGAGCCGGGTTAACGGGAATATTTTTCGGCATATTGAAATGGTGCAGGGTGGAGAGCCGGGTACATGGCTTTGCCGATCAATTAGTCATCACCAGTCATCTATTTCTAGGAGTTCATTTTTCGCTGGGCGCAACCCCAGGAGACGACACATCTCATCATCGCTCGACACATGGATTCAACACGACACAATACAGTTTGCGTTGCCTTCATTATCTCTTGGACCGCCGGCTCAATCGTGACACACTCTTCAATTATGCACTGATCAGGACCAAATCACCCCGTCCCAATTCAATAAGGTAAATAATTATTCGTAATTCTTGTTTGGAATATATTCTCCGTTTTCTTTATTATAAAAAAATAAGTAACCTTTTTCTTTTACCATTTATGTTAACCGTTGTATCCTAATTAACGCGTCTTCGTTCGGCTATACTATATTGGGCCCTTTCGAACTTGCTTATTAATACTTTTATTATTAGGTAATATATTTTAATACTTTAGCTGACCAAAACTAGCACATCCTAAATAATACTTTTTAGTAATAACCCTATAGGATGTAATTTAATTAATTCCAATAAGGTTTAAAAGATATTATTTATTATTTCTTTTCTTAACTTTCGCGTTTTGTTAAAGCATATTAGTACTTTTTCGTTCTTTTTCTTCGTTCGAAATCTTATAATTTTTTTAAAGCCAGTCCTTTTTTATTTAAACTCGGAAGTCACTTTATATCTTTATCGTTATCGTCGGTCCTATTTTTTAAATAGTTAAAATTCAAATAGTTGCGGCGTTAACGATGTGATTATAATTTTAATAGCTTTAATTTGAAATGTTTCGTATCCTTAATCTTATTACGTTAACATTTACGGAAGGTAATTTGTTTTTGAAATTCCGTAATCGGTTTAAAACTCAAGTAATTAATATATATTCTGAAACCGGTTACCTTTTGCGTTTATATTCCTTTGTCGTTTTCCGATTAATGAAGTGGTGTAGGGTGCAGGATGGGTGCAGCTGTAGCTCTGCAGCTTTGCTGCAGCTTTACTTCTAGCTGCTTCCATTCACTTCGCCGGTGGGCTCCAATGGAGCGACATCCAGTGGGTCGGCAACGGTCTATAAAGTTCTGACCTGGCAACTTTTGTATGTAGTCTTCTAGAGAACCAAGCCACGGCCGACAATTCCTTCTCCCAAGCAAGCAATCAAGATGTCCTGCATACACCAGCTTTGATAAGCCCCGTCCCAATTCAATAAAGCCGCATCTTAAGATAAGATATCGTATAATCTTAGCTTCGCAGTTTTCTTATTAATCCCAAACAGAGTTACGGCGTTATCGTAAAACCTTGCTTTTTTCTTAGTCGTCGAGTTCGCGTATCGTTATCAAGTCGTTATGGTCGTAATCGTAGCCGTAATTATAATCGAAGCTACGTTTTGTTTAAAACCTTATCCCTTCCGTTTAATAACCGGAAATCGCCAGTTGCCTCGATAATTAACTAAAGCCAGTTTCTTTGGATTGGCAGCCAAATAAATTACGACGGGTTTAGTTGGTTCTACTTAATGCGTAATTAAAGAGAGTGTTACAATTAAGCTCGCGCTTTAAGAGATAATAAAAGTAACGCAAACTGTATTATATGATTTTAAATCTATGTTTAAAGCGATAATAGGTATTTAATATCTTTGGGGTTACGCCCAGTAAAGAATGACCTCCTAGAAACACATGACTGATGGTGATTAATTGATTAGCAAAGCCATGTACCCAGCTCTACACCCTGCACCATATCAGTATATACCTTAATTCAGTAAAGGTTTCCTTTAAAATAATATTTAAAGTCTCGGAAAGCTTTAACAATAGCTAGAAATGTTTTATCAGTAATGCCGTGATTTATCTTTATTGCCTTTATTTTATAAAAATAAAACGCGATAAGATATAAGTTAGCTTAATTATAACGAGATCCTGCTGTTACGTACATAACGTAATTTCAGGTGTTGGTTTCAAGTTTAACTAAGCGGCTTACGTTATATATGATTAATAATAGTTAGTTAATAATCACGTTTTTAGCTTCCCAAAAAGCTTTTTTGCTTTTTATTAATTACAAAATTTATTGCCCTTTATTATTAAGTTTATGAATAAAACGGCTATCTTACTAAAGTATTGAATAAACTTTCTATAATAGTTTGCAAATCCGAAAAATGTTTATACATCCTTAATTATAATACGTATTTGCTATTCTTGTATTGTATCCATTCTCTTAAATTTATTTTATTATATCGTAAAGTGATAATATATCTTCACAATTCTACTTTTTAGGAATAAAACTGGCTTTTCTTTATCTTACAGCAGAGGCTGCCTTCCTATAAGGCTTAAAGAATTCCATAAACGTATCTTATCTATTTCTCTTTATTTCTTAAGTAAAATAAAATATTGTAGAGATAATAAATTTCGAAAATATTAAGACATGTCGTAAGTACGTAATTAACCGTTCGCGAAGAGGTTGTTAATATATTTATAAGTTCAAGAAGCATAAACAAGTACTTAAAAAGTCTGTACTTTATACTAGCTGCGGTCTTTTCTTTTCGTACTCTAATTTAATACAAATCTAATTATAATCCTTTTTAAGGTTTAAGCTCATAAACTAATTTACTTTACAGGACCGGCTCTTTATTTTATTACTTAAATGTAATGACGTCCTATGTTTAATCGAGATATTATTTAATATTTTATAACCGATAATTAAGCGTAACGTCCTGTTCTGCGTTAATATAAAAAAGAATATAAGATCTCCAGCTGATGAAATAAAACCTTATATATAGCTTTTTTTAAGTTTGCTTAGAAAGTATTTACGTACTACCTTTAATTCGGTTGCGTTAAAATTATGAATCGTGTAATATTCAATTAATTCCTTTTCTTTAAGAACGATCTTATAATTTTATTCGTAATATTTTAGCGTTTTCGCGTTAAACGTTATACGAAATAGTCGTTCGTATTTATGATACTATAGGAGTATATTAACCATTATCTTTAATTTAAGGAGTAATACTGTCAGTAATCGTCTATCTTTCGTAACTCTATTCAGATAGTATTCTTTTTTAATACCCTTATTCTTTTTTATATTTTATTCCTGTGAGTATTAAAGTTTTTATCGTTTCTTTATACTTACATTTGTCGTCATCTTAGATTCAGTATTAAGGTCTTGTCGTATCTTATTTTTCCTTACCGAAAAGGTATAAAGCAAAATTTAGCTGGTTAATTACTTGCTTAATTAAAGGGTTATATTAATAGAACCATGTTTTTCTAAGGACTATGTCGTAATTCCTTATTAGAACGATATCGAAATTCGGCGTTTAGTTTCGTCTTTTAACGAAGATTTCAAGGTAAATAATCTCGCCAATACTTAACCTTGGTCGTTTTCGGCGATGTAAGTTTTAATTTTTTTCTTTTCTGTTAATTTAAGTTCATTAATTATATGCGGTATCCTGTATTTACTGTTTGATACTTCCTAATCTATAAAAGCGATAAATTAATATGTTCTAATTCGTACTTACGTAGTAATGAGATCATTTTCGGTTTCTATTGTCGCATTTAAAGACTTTTTGAGAAGCTCCTGTTAGCTTCTTTAATCTTATTATCCTGGAACCTTTTTATAAGTAGCGCTCGCCTTTTAAATGGTCTTTTAACGCTTTGATACGCTTTTAATTCTGCTGGTTAAAGGCTTATAGCTATTTTGATTATTCATTCCGTCGCTGTAGGGTAGCTCTAAATAAAAGGGCTTAAGTTTAGAAGTCTTTTTTGATCATATATTCTGGTTCGAGACCTCTTTATTCCTTTTATCGTGCCTAGAAGTATGCGTCATATTATCCCATTTCCTTACCCTTTTTCTAGGTTTCATCCTTAATATTTTATCGTTCGTCTAGGTCGTCTGCAAAGGCCAATCGTAAATTTAAGTTATTAATTACTTCTAAAACCATTTTTAAAACCATTTAACAGATTTATTGTTTTTCCGTTTTATAATCTCACCATCCGAAAATGGCACATAGGATCTTCGGTAGAGCGGCCTTTCTTTTAGGCCAACTTGTTTCTACTGTAAAATATTCGTCATCGCGTTTTATTTTTAACCTAATAAGTAAACCTTTTTTCCTTTTATTAAAATTAATTCTTTAATTCTTTCTTCCTATAATATCAAGTTATTTTTTGTTACAGGAATCGGAACTTATTTCGAACCCGAACTTAAATCGTTTTGATTTTTGTTGCCAATATTTCTGCTTTCAGAGCAATTATAGTGATTTTTGGTAGCTTAATACGTCATTGTTTTAATCGTTAGGTTTTTATATCGTGACAGTATACAGCCGTATGTCATGAAATGCTTATATTTTTGTTAGTATACGTATTATAAGTTATTTATACTCATAGTAAAACTTTAACCCAGTTATCTTACTGGTAGTCAATATAGCTTTTAAGGTATTGCTCTAGGGTTTAATTTAATCGCACAGTTTGTGCGTCCGTTTAAGGGTGATAATCCGTCGAGAATTTAAGCTTAATACCTATTTGTTTAAAAAAGCGAATACCAAACTTAAACGTAAAAAGCTTATTCCAGTTAAAAATGATTTTAGTTTTAATATCCTATATTTGTCAAGGTAATTTCGAATAAAAGCAGAAGTTAGTTACTTTAAGGCTGTAGTTTTTTTAGAGGCCAGATAATATTTATATTTGGTAACTCCATTAAGGATTACACAGATTCCGTCGTATTTAACTTTATTAATTGGCGTTTTAAATGGAAAAGGTTTATAATACAATCCTATATTATGGCGTTCCATGCTTTATTAGGAATATCCAGAAGTTATAATCGCCCGTCAAACTTATAACGCGTTGTTTTGTCTTTATTATAAATGTTGTAATTTTTAATACCGTCTTTAATTATCCTGCGCAATTCTGTGAAACTATATTTTTTCTATTCCGGTTAGGTAAATTTAAACATTTTTTAATTTCTATGCAATAAGCTTTTTAAAATACTTTTACGAATTGTTCTTATTAATCACTAAAGACATAAATCTTATTACAGTATAATAGCTGGATTTTTTTGATTATCCTTTAAGTTACTGTCACAGTTAGGCTGATCGCGGGAGAAGGTTGCATAAGGTGTGGGAAGTGTAAATTGTCATGGATAATCTAGGCTCTGGAGAGCAGTGGCTAGGAAGCTTTATATAGTGTGGGAGCCCCGGTATAACGTTATTACGGGGTCTCTACAGCTCCTAGGGGCTCTGATAACTAAGCAAGTAACCCCTATTTTGCGACATACCCCCCAGATGAAAGGGAGATGCTCCCTTGAATCTGCCATTCGCAGCTTTATATGATCCCGAGATTAATCTTAACAAAAAAAATAACAGTATAGCTAATATAAACATTAGGTGTAATAACAAAGAGGTAGGCCGTATGTGTTTTAGGTGATCTGGGGAGAAAGGGTTCTGCGCTTCCCCCCTTTTATCGCTTATGGTAACGGGCAACAAGAAGTGGGTCCGCATGCTTTGCGCGCGCCCATATTTGTTGCTTTTTGTAACGCTATAACGCTTGCTTTTTTCTTCCTTTCTTCGGTTCCCATAGTAGTTTCGTAAGTACCTTAAGCTAAGGAGAGCTAATCGCGAGGCTAACGTTACGCGTGCAGATCTTTATCATCGCCATCATTATTACCACTAGAAGTAAGTGTTTTTCCCCGTGCGCGGCACGTATGCTACGTGCTTTGCGAGCTACTGGGCGTATTAACTGGTGATCGCAGCCATTATTAACAACAACAGCAATAATAACGTAAGTGCCTGCTGCTCCCGGGTAACTTTGTACTTGCTGACGGTGATCGTAGAATGCCTTCTCGTGCTTAGCGCGCCGCGGCTGCCCGCGCTTGCGAGGCTCGCGCCGCGCGTGCGCAGGCCGTTGCCGCCGCCGAAGCTGCCGCCGCTGCGGTAGACTCCGTGCCGGAGCCCGAGCCGGAGCCAGAGCCAGAGCCCGAGGTTCCGCCTGTTTCCGATCCTGCCGCGGAGCCCTCCACCCCGGCGCGTCCGTTGCGCCAGCGTCCCGTATAGGGCGCGCGGCGTGCCGTGCCGTGTGAGGGCTGCCTGCGTTCTGCGCTTTCGGGCCGCTCCATCGGGGCGTGCTACGACGTTACCGTGGGCAGTCGCTGCTGGCGCTGCGCCTCCGGGCATACCTGCCATCCGGTGTATGTACTTACCTGCTCCCTGGGAGCTCTTTCCTTTGCTAACTACTGATCGCAGCCCTGCCTTGATCCGTCCGCTCGCTGTCCGCCTGATCGCGGCCTTCGAGGTTAGCGACCGTCCTGCCGTAAGGTCCACAGCTTGTGCGTTTCGGGGAACGTACTGACCACGTGATAGAAGGTCCGCCGCCTCCGCGCCGCTATACGCGCTTTCCAGGAAGGAGAGGCCGAGAACGAAGGGGAGGAGGAGGGGTAGGTTGGTGCGCCTGCCGGTGCTTCTGCCGCCGTGCGTAGGTAGGTACTGGGCCTTATTAGGCAGATCCTTGATCTGCTTTTGCCTTAGCAGCAGTAGCAGTAATGGTTTCCTTGTTTTTAAAGGTTAGGGAAAGTTCGCCCCGGGGGCTTTGGGCCTAATGAAATTTTAATGGTCCGTTATGTGCTTACGATCTCCTGAACGTACTTGCCGTAAGTCCTGCAAGTTAAGAAGTGACTTAAAGTGTTCGAACTGCTGTTTAGGGAAAGCTTTTGTTAAACCGTCAGCAGGCATTTACGCTGTAGGCAGGTAGGTTACGTTAAATGATCCCTGGTTTTGCTTTTGACGGAGCTACATATTTTGCGTATTTACGTAGCGCAGCCGAATGGTAATCTTTTCGTTTTCGCTTACTACCAGTTTGATCGCCTGCTAGTTATCGTAAAAGATTTTCCAGGTTTAACCTAGTTTTAGTTTTAGATTTCGGAATAAGCGTTTAAGAGCTATGGCCTTTTTAGCCGTATACTTTAACGCGAGCAGTTCAGCTTTTGTTATGGAGGTCGTTATTATAGCCTGACGAGCCGCCTTTTATATAACTGGTTTTCCGAAAAGGGTTATTATATAGCCCTGGGAAGATCGCCGTGTTTTAGGGTTATTAGCGAATAACTCGTTTCCTGCGATTAATAAAGCCTGGGCTTCCCCGTTCGCACCCCCGTATACGATCGTAAGAAACCGTATATAAAATAAGTAACGGATTACCTTATTAATAACTTTGATGTGCTTAATTAATGGGTTGCTTAGGAACTTTGATAATAAAGATGTAGCAAAGGTTACGTTTGGGCGGATTATTACTGCAGTATATAAGATAGATTTTATACGCTTTTAATAACCCTTGATTTGCTTTTTGGAAGTTATTTCGTTATTAAAGATAAGTTTTTTAATTCTTAAGGGGGTTAGTAGCGTAAAAACGTCGTTTGCTAACCTAAAGCGAGCTACGATCTTTTCGATATAGGAGTTATGGGTTAGGATAATCTGCCTTTTTGATTTATCGCGGATTACCCGAATACCCAGAAACCAGTTTACTTCGCCTTGGTTTTTAAGTTTGTACGTTCCCTTTAACTTAAGGATTACTATATTAGTTTCGGATTGGTGTTTTCGGTAATGGAAAAGCAACAAATCGTTTACGAAGAACATAAAAACGACCGTACGCTATTCGTTATAAAATAGGCACGGCTTTTTTAGGGATAAAGTGAGCCTTAGTTTTTATAAGGTGGAGGAGAATTCCCGATATTACAGCAAAGGCGAGTCTTTAAGCTTATATAAGGCGCTTTCGAGCTCCGTATATATACCGCTTTTTTTAAAGCCTTTTGGGAGAGCGCAGGTTATTGTAGGCTGTCCTTTACGGAAAGCGTTTAAGAAAGCTGTTATTACGTCGTATTGACGAGCTTCCAGGTTTTGTTTGGCAGCTATAGCCATGACGGTTTTAAAGGACTTAATTACGAACGTGGCAGCGTACGTGCTGATAATTAAGTCGGCTTTCTGCAGATTGCCACGTATATAGATACGTGATTTGCAGCGTTTTAGCCAGCCATTTTTGTCGAATTTGTATGTAAATACCCATTTTAATGGGATTAGCTTAGACTTAGCTTATGTGATTGGTATTTCCTTTTATATACCGCGCTTCGTAAGCGCCTTAATTTCTTTCTTAGCATTTTCCTTAAAGGCGTTACTTAAAGGGTGCTTTTCGAGATCCTTTTAGTGTTTCGGCGGCTTGGTTTCCAGTTGATCCTTATGGATCTTAGGTTTGCTTGGTGCAGCGCCTAGCCGCTTAACTTGCTTTTGTAGCGCCTTTGCCGTAATTACTGCATAGAAGGTGTACAGTTCTTTATGTCCTTGTTTTGCTGTATGCTGTAGTAACGGGAATAAATAGATGACATCCTCTTAGTTTCGATTTAGGGCTAGGTATATTTTACTGCTCCTAAAGATTACGGTAACGTTTATCGAATAAGCGTTACCGTTTACGGTATTATTAGGGTTTTCCCGTTTCCGTAGCCTTTTACTTTTGCGAATGGGTACTTATGGTTACTTTCCTTTGCTTTTTTTGGATTTACGAGTACGGGGGGCAGGGTTTCCCTGATTACCGGTCCTTTCCTTATTTATTAAAGTTCCGAGCTTGATTTTAGATGGGGGCGAATAGGCGGATTTACCTGTAGGCCCCGTTAAATGCATTTTCCGGGAGGCTTCTTCCATGTTATTTTTTTCGTAAGTAACCTGCGGAAGTTCCGTAAGTTTAATGCTTTCAGTTAGTGGTTAAGGCTCGCTTTTTTAAGCGCCTCCCTGAACCTTACTTTCCGGATTAGGAGTATTTTTAAGGGTCCGAAGTTTACGATTAATTCCAGCTTTGCCCGTAAGCTTCCTTACCTCCGAGTTCTAACCCTTCGGTTAGCCACCCGTTAGGTTTTTAGGCTTGGAAGTAGGGCTTTTTGCGGTTTTTAAAGTGCTGTGATTATTATGGAGGCCGTTTTACGGGTTAAGTATATTAGAGATTGGGTCTTTTTCAGGAATTGTTTCGGAAATCTAAAGGTCCTTTGCTAATTTCCGGCTTATAGCTAGGGCGAACGTTTCTTTCTTTTCCTTTTTTGGCTGATAAAAGATGCTTTCGTCGAATTTAACGTTACGCGTGGTAATAACGGTGCGGAGCTTGGGTACCTATATTCGGTAGATATTGGAAGCTCGGAATCCTACCAAATAACCGATGTAAGTTTTCGGTTTTACTTTAAACGCTTACTTTTCTTTTTTAGTTTTTCGATCTTTTGTTAACGGATACGTTCGTGCGCTATATATGAAGATCCCGGATTAATTAGGTTTAGGGTTTGCGGTAATCGCGTTTATAATAGCGGGATTATATTAACGGAAGTATTGCTTAAATTAACGTGCGAATACCTTATTAGGTGAGAGCAGATCGTACGTATAGCTTGGGCTTATATTGTATAGCTATGCTGTTGCTTTTACTGCTTTAGGCTAAAGGTCCTTAGGAAGGTTTGCTTTTAACCTTATTCGAAAAGCTTTATTAATTAGCTGTTGGCCTGCTTGCTTGCTTTCCTTTACAGGTTTTTTGGTATATAGGGGAGTTATTTTAAGTTCGATTCCTTCCTCGATATACCATATTTAATAATTCGTAAGTCCGTTTATTACGATCGTCCCAATGTTATTATCCTGCTTGATTTGGCAGATGGGGAGCCTGTATTACCTACGTACCCAATGCTCGAAATCCTTAATAAGATGGAACGTCGTTTTTCCCAAACGATCGGCTGTGAGAAAGGCGAAAAGCTTCCCATTATACTTGTTTTTAATCACTAGGAGCTACCTAAAGCTATCGAACCCCACAGGATAGTCGAAATAATCCCATACAATGCGCTAAAAGGGTTTAAAAGCTCGGCTTTCGGAGGAGCGTCTTGAAATCACTTCGAAGGCGTACGTGCAAGCACAGCTCTCATACTTTAGACGTTTCGTCCCTTCGATAATAACGTTCCTAGCGTTCTTAACGTACGCTTTTAACGCCTTAGGTCCTAAATGCCCAGACCTAAGGTGCCAAAGCTTTTCTGTTCCTTTACGAAAGCGTGGGGGATCCCTTAATCGCCTTTACGGTTTTCCTTTCTTTTTTTTATTAATCGTCGGAAGCATTAAAATACCTGCCGGGCTTTACGGAATTATTAATAAGCTGCTTAAATAGAAGGAAAGCGGCTTGTATTTAAGGAAAGTTAAGTTATATACTTAAGTAAGCTTCGTAAGAATAACGCTTTTGTTGATTTTTCCCTTTCTGAAGGAGCAGTTTAAATCGCAGTACCAGATTCCAGTTTTTTTTAGTAAAGTTTCCGAAATGATGTTAACGTAAAACCCTTTTACTATTACCATATCCTTAAGGATAAGGCTATGTTATAGCTTCCTAGAAGCTCCTAATAATGCTTCCTTAATTACCCTTTCCCCCGTACCGTTGATCGGCAGCGAGGAAGATCCGGCTTTCACTGTTTGTCCTGTAAAGTCAGGCATAAAGGTACCGGGGACGAGCAGGTCTTTGGTATTTACCAAATGTTTCGCCTTATAGTTGTCGATCAGTATGGATTGGGATAAAGGGTGCTTGCCGAAGTAAATGGTAGTGTAGATCCCTGGAGTAAGATTAAGGGCTTCCAAAGTATGAGGATTAATAAACGCTGCAGTAATATTGCCGAACTGCGTATTATTACCGCCGTTATTGTTAGGCGCTAATCGTCTTATAAGATTCCGGATAAACTTTTTCCATTTAGGGAATTTTATAAACTTTTCGCGAAGCCTTTTCCACCTGTTAAGCTTAAAGCGTTCGCAAATCCCCTTTTGGTCCTTTTGGCTAGGGTGGGTAATTTTCCAAGTGGTTACCCCCGTGATCGCCAAGCGTAAAAAAGCGCATTTAAAGGGTTCCCATTTGTGGGTCTGGTTTAACGTGGCAAGATAGGGACATTTATGGCCATTTATGGGCTTTTTTGGTAAAAAATCTGCGCTGGGGTTCGGGGTTGCTCCCGATCCGGAAAGTAATCTTTGTGATAGCGTGGCAAAGATCCCGGGATTTTTGGTTTCGGCCCGCAAATTGTTTTTATGGTATATGGCCGAAAACCAGGCCCTAAGTTCTTATAAAGTCATAATAAGTTTGCCAAGCGAATCATCTTGTATAAGGTTAATTAGCTCCGAATTCGCCTACGTTGGTACGAGCCGCTGCGACATAAAGCTCAGGAAGTCTTTTACCGCGAGCGTACCCTTAATTTCTTTAAGGTTATACGCTTTCGCTTAAGTATAAGCGGAAAATTAAGTCCGTTATTATTGATTATACTTTATGTAGCCTATTTTTGCTAGGCGCAGGGTTTTGTGGTATTTTTTGCGTACCGTCGTAATGGTGCTTACCGGTAAGAAAGCGAGTTAATCCCTTAGTTCCCTGAGAAGGTTCTGAATGGTTGTCTTTTTTCGGATAACCAAAGTAACTTGGGCATTCCTTAAGAGCTGGCTTTCCACTATTGCGCTGATCCAGGTTTAAATGTTGGTATATTTTGCATCGATCCTGGAAGCTTCGCGTGACTTCTCCCGGATATTAGCTTTAAGGTGCTTAAGATCTATCTTATATTGTTCCTTAAGATCCGTAACTTGCAGCTCCTTGGGAGCTTCGGGGGTAGGACCACGCTGCTCGATATTAAGGTGAAAGTTCTCCCATTAAACTAGGGCCTGCGTATATTGCTTTTTTCGTTAAGCGTTGGTTTCCGCAATATATTCCTCGAGCAAAGGAAGCTTCCGAGGGCCTATGAAGCGATTAACGTTAGGCGTATCTAGGTCGATAAGGTGCCATATACCGCGTAAGAAAGCGTTGAAACGTAGGGAGAGGAACCAGTTAGGGTAGTTGAAGCGATCCTTAAGGATTACATCCTTGGGAATGGGATTATCCGATATATTAAAGAGTAATAAGGTTTTTAATTAATAAAAAAGAAGTTGCGATTAACTTAACCGTAGCTATCTTGCGCAGCTAAAGCACCGGGTTTATAACTGTCACAGTTAGGCTAATCGCGAAAGAAGGTTGCATAAGGTGTGGGAAGTGTAAAATTGTCATCGATAATCTAGGCTCCAGAGAGCAGTGGCTGGGAAGCTCTATATATAGTGTGGGAGCCCCGGAACAACGTTGTTATGGGGTCTCTACAGTTCCTAGGGGCGTTGATGACTAAGCAAGTGACCCCTATTCTGCGACATATCCTAAAAGCCGTTTATTTTAAGTAAGACTCATGGGTTTTGAGTTTAAAGTTCTGGCAAATGGGATAATTTTCGGATTTTAAAACGTCCTTTTGAATTTAAATAACAATGGTAATAATGAATTCTGGCTCGAAAAAATCGTATTAACCTTTTTCTTTTCTTTTTCTGCTTGATTATCGATTTCTTATTCAACCGTTTTAGCCTTTTTTAGAGTTAAAAAATACAATTATTTTAACAATTTCCCATAACGGGAATGCGACATTCGTTTTTAAAATGTCCTCTTTTGCCATAGTTAAAGTATTTTACTTTAAACTCATATTTGGGGCTTTTTTTAAAACGGTACTTACTTCCTTTTACCTCCCTTGATCTTTCTTAGTTCGGCTACAAAACCTTTTATCGTTGTTTCGTTTATTAATTTCTTTTCTTTTGAAGTATTAATTAAAAATGCGCCGGTCGGTGATGATTGCTTTATCGGTATACTCCTTAAAGAATCCTCTCTTAAGTACTATGTATATTTCGCCCTTAACCTAGGCTTTCAAGTTATTATAAAAAGGATAAAATAACACGCTTGATGGCAAATTAAAGATTATAGCCAAACCATTAAATTACGTTATATATTCTGGGGCTAATTTTGTTTGGTAAAGGAAGTATAACTGTTTTATCGCGTACTATTCCTTATCTAGGTTTTTAAATGTAGTTCGTATTCGGTTCTTAAAGTACCGGTAATCGCTAAAGATATAGTTCATAATATCCGAAAGTTTCGTGAGCTAATTCTTTAGGTAATCCCTTATAATTGGTTCGAATTACAAAAAAGGTTTTTTAATAAGTAGTTAAAAGGTAACTTTTACTTTTTAATAGTTTTCCCTGAGGCAACTTTAGTGCAACTTAAAGGAAGTTTTAACTTAAACAAGGGATTCTTTTATATTTATAATTCCGTTCTAAGGGTTTAGGGTAATTAACTCATAACCTTTAACTTCCGGTATTCCGTATTAACTGGCAGGTGGGATAATGGTTTTACGGTACCGATTAAGGCCGAATAATAAAGGTGCTAAGGTACTTTGCTTCATTCTCTGGGTAAATTAAGTTATCCGTTTTCTTTTAAAAAGTTAAGACCTTTTTTCCCTATCTTTTGAAGGCCTGGATTCTGCGTAACAGAATCTTTATCTTTTCCTGAAGGGAAAGCTTTCTTTCTTTTCCTTTTGGGCACTTAGGTTTCTAAATCTTTGTTTTTTTTTCGTTTCGGAATCTCCTTAAACCTTAATAATATCCTTTAAAGCCGGGGTTAAATACTGTTAAATGTAAAAGGCAAAATGGTCTTCCTTACCTCCGGTTATAGGAAATATTATGTAGTTAATTAATAAAAGGTTTATTTTGGGCCAAAATTAAATTGTTTAATTTGCTTCTTGATTTTCTATTACGTTATAACGGGAATCGGGTATATTATTTATATTTTAAACGTTGTTTTGTAATATCGTTTTTTTTAAATTTAAGAAAGCTTGTACCTAATTAAACATGGAATCATCCGTCGGTTATTAATTAAGAAAGAATCAAAATGAAACGAACTTTTTATATATCGACCTAAAGATGGAAGCAATATCCGAAAAGGGGGTTTTGATTTGGAGGTAATAATAAGGCGAAGAAGAATTCATTAAAGGTTTATTCGTTAAAAATATTTAAAAACTCTTCTTATACTAAAGAACGACTACCTTTAAATATAAGCTGAAATTAATAAATAAAAAGAGAAACTAAATAGGTATTATTAAGATAAACGACCGACTTATTATATATTCCAACTCCTTGCAGTAAGCGTCTCGTAGATCTATATGGTTTATGTGATCTGATTAATCTATTAAATCACATAGATCACATTAAGTAGGCCAAGACCCTTCATCCAGAGTTTAGCCATGGCAGATCCATGTTAGGCTATAAAGACGGGTCTCCTCGAGACAGGAATCCCTGTTTCTGTAATAATATAGTCAGGTTATTTGATCCCGAATTTAAACAGAAATGTCACTTTTAAAACCCCATTACCTTTCGCTTAAAAACGTTAATAAACGCGCAAACTTAGCGGTCGATTTCGACGAAATATAGAAGTTTCCTTTAAATATATTAATTCGAAAACTAACGTTATAACTCGGAATAAAAGACCTTCATTACCGTAAGGTCGATAATATACAGCTTTATCGAAAAGTCACATTTGCTTTCCTTAAAAGCTAGCAAACCGAGACGTAAATAGATTAATAACTTGAAGTATTACGGCTGTACGAATACGGACCAGGCAGTAAAGGTCGTAAAAACTAAATATAAAAAGTTTTAAAAAAAGGAAAATAGATTAACTGAAAGAACGTCTATAAGTAATTCGAGAAATGAGATATAGCCATAACGAATTCTATAAAGAATATCACTTTCAAGTTAATAGGCTTATATAAAGTGAATAATTCTGTTAATATAACAGCAATACTTCAGGCGTAGAACGTAAAATAGCTACGGCTAGCTATATCTCGAAATAAAGTTAATAAATTCTCTTATAAAACCGTTAATCAGAAAACGCGTACGTTACTAAAGATACCCTTACGGCAAAGAGAAATAAAGTTACTTATTAGGACCGTAAAACGGGGTACCTACGTTGCCACTTTCAGAAATAAAGGTTTTGCTACAAAGAACGATTAACTTGCTGATAATATTTCGGTTTTAAAACCATTTTGTAAACGGGTAAGAATTAATTTTCAAGTTAAAGATCGTAACCTTAAGAAAGGTAAAAGAGTTTGCCGGCGGTCTCGTAATAACGGACATAATATACGGAATTACAAATATATCATTAATATCGCACAGAGGAGAATATTCGAAAAGAACAAAAAGAAATGCGATAAAACGATAGCCTTTAAGGTTATATATCGTAAAAAAGTCGAAGCGATGAAAAAGAAAGCTTTCGAAAAGCTTAAATTTATAACATCTTATAAGTAATAACGGGTGCCGGATAAAGTGAGGAAGACCCTAATAGGTTTGGTAAATAGCATATTATATAAGGCATTTAAACTTCTAAATATATATTTATTAAAGAATTATATTATTTTGAATATTTAAAACTTTATCCATATATTTTACCACCTAACCAGGTTTAAAACATTTGTAAAGGTACGGAAACGTTATATAGTTTTAGCAGGTAATAGTAAAATAACGATCATAAAATATGCGGATATTATAATATATATAAAAGATTTACGTAGGAAAAAAAGAAGGCTTAATGTTAAGTGAAGTAGTTTATTGCTAGGGCTTTTATTATAATATTATTTCGTATAAGGGCCTCGAATAAGACGGTTATTATTAAGATACCTTTAATAATAACGTAAAATATTAAGACCATCCTAAAGAGCTATACGTTATAAAAGAGAAGGAAGGTTAACGTATAATCGAAAATAAAAGGTATATAAGGGACGTTTTCTTAAAATCAAAAACGCAGGAAAAGTAGGAAGTTAGGTAAGGGTTTAAAACCCGGAGTCGGGGATGCTATAGTATTTAAAAATGAACCATTACGGGTTAAAGCCTTTAAGACATTTACTTAATTACTACTATAAAGCGCTATGAAAGGGTCTTAAGATAACCGAGTGCTCGGTGTATGCCATAGCAAATATAAAGAAAATCTCCTGACGAAAAAAGCCACACTTTAAAGCAATACCGCTAGTTTTAAAAATACTCTGAAATTAACAAAAGCGTTCGAAGGAAACTTGCGAATATAAACGGATACTAACGACTTTATATAAA
Source organism: Monosporascus ibericus (assembly GCA_004154915.1). Lineage (NCBI taxonomy): Eukaryota > Fungi > Ascomycota > Sordariomycetes > Xylariales > Monosporascus > Monosporascus ibericus. The sequence continues at coordinate 75,523 of QJNU01000155.1, read as the reverse complement.
GCATCATATTGAGTAATAATATATTTTTATGGAATAATAAGAAATGATAAAAGTTTACGTATTTTAAAAGATTATCTAAGTTGGATCAAAACTTACTTCAGATTTAACGTAAAGTTTATTTGAGAAGATATGCAACTTATACGAAACTTATTCGTCAAATACTTACGTTTAAAAAGGATTTTAATCGAGATCTTTATTCCGTATACGCACGCTTAGAATAAAGGCGCAAAGCGTTAAAGGGGTGTGGTAACGGAAAAGGCGCGCGCGATAAAGATCAGGTCGAAATTAACGCATAACCTGTAGAAAAACCCGTTAATTACGTTGCCTATTTTTATAAAAGGGCCTTAATAGCTACCCTTAAGTAAAAAAACCTAGATAAAGTTATATATAATTACCGAGCTAAAAAGGGTGGGATATTAAGTTTTAAAACGCCGCAGTTAGCTTATTTTAAGGTTTACGGTTACAAATATTACGTATTAAAGGTTAACCCGAATTATAAGTTAAACAATTTATAAAAACTGGACCTTAAAGCATACATTAGATACTTCGTAATGTATAACTTTACGAATATATATGGGGCAGAGGTATTAAAGCTCGGAAAGGTAATCGTAACGAAAAAAGGCGGTTTTTAATAAATGGGAGTTTTTAAATAGGAAAGATACGTTAAAACGTTCGGAGAAGATAATCAGGAACCTTACAAATTTAGTTGCGAAAATAAAGCTATCTAACAAACGTCTAGTTAACGAGGTAATCTTAAAAAACGAGGCGGAAGTAAAGCACGGAGATAAAGATAAATTTAACGTGTTTTCGAATAAATTATAATCTAATAACGAGGTTATTTAAAACGAAATCATGACAAGATATAAAATAAACCTTAAAAATATAGCCTGGAATAGTTTTTATGGCTATCCAAACTAATAAAAGGAGTCCCGGATGTTAAATATATTAACCTAACGGTTAAATAGCTTAATTAACAGGTTCAGAGAAATAACGGAATATTTACGACCCGAAAATAACTTACGAATCCTCTGAAAAAGAAAGGTTTTATAGCTTCTGCGAATATAAGGTCGCCAGCTTTTAAATAAAAGCGTTCGTTACAAAAGGGAACTGTTCTGTTAATCGAAAGGATTTAACTAAGCCGTTTAAAAACTTACGTAAGGTAAAGAATTACTCGATAAAATAATAATTCCGTCCGGCGTAAAAGGATAACTTTAAAAAGTATAACTTTTAAGGTCGTAAAACAAAGCATTTACGAAGTTAGCTAGAGGATATTAAATGTCTTATTGCAAATCGGTATTTGTATATAAGTTCAATAAATATGGGAAGCTTTAAAAGGATACAGTTAAGCTTATAATATGTAAAAATCAATAGGAAGTGGGAAACCTACTTATAAAAACGATAACTTTAACAGGAATAGCGTTGCGATTCATTTTTGTAGTAATTATTAAGTTCAACTTGGATTTAACGTAACTGAACGTACTCAACGCCTTTATTTATAATAATCTATATAAAAAGACTATTATAAACATGTAGCCAAGGTTGTCAAAAGAAGAGAAGGTATTTAAGTTTAAAAGCGCTTCTTAAAAGCGCTATGTAATAACAAAAGGTGGTGCATTAATATTTTTCTTCGTTAACGACATCGTACTAAGTTATAGGAAAGAAAAGAAAAAAAACGTAATAAAAACGATGGTGAACTTAAAGAAAAGGTTGAAAATTAACAAGCTTAAAAAACTTCAATAGTTCTTAGGAATTGATGTTTCGTAAAAGAAAACGAACAATTAATCTGGTTATTATAAATGTCGTCTATTATAAAAGTGATAACTTAATATTAAATAAATAGGTAACGCCGAATTCCTCGTATTGTTAGAAATTAAAACGAACTTTTTCCTTTCGAAGGAAAGGTAATAAATAAACAACGAAAGTTATATTCAAAAGAAAGTCGGTTTGATCTTTTTCGGGGCAATTTTTATATGTTTTAAAGTTGCGTTGTCCGCCTTGAAATTATCACGTTTTAATTATTACCCGTTAAACGCTTATTACGAAACTTTAAATAAGGTAATACATTACTTAGATTATAATCGTAATTTCGTAATTCGGTATGGAGATAACGAGAACGCTGATGTAATAATATATATAAGTAACGTTTTGGTCGTTAATAATTTAATGGACGGGAAAAGTATTTAAAGGCTCGTAATCTCGCTATTTGGAAAATAATGGCGTAAAAAGGGAATAAGTAGGATGCCGTTATAATAAATACAACTAAAGAAAGAATGTTAACTTTAAGCGGAACCGTTAAAAAAATGTTATTTTTAAGCAAGCTTTTAAAAACATCAACGTTAAAACTAGATTAGCCTTTTATAGTAAATTATAATAAGAAATAAGTCAAACACCCGGTCAACGCACCACCCCCTCAACGCACCACCCCCTCAACGCCCCACGTTAAATTGTTACTTTAAATTTCTTTAAAAAACAATAAGAAATTGTAAAAGTATTTTTACTTTTATTTCACATAGAATAGGCTCTACTGGTTTGGATAACGGATATTTCAAAGATAATCATAAAATAGAACATAATATATATAATTTTTTTTTTAAAAATGCAAAATCTAAAAATAACATAAAATTAATGTTTACATTTTTTAAAACCTAAACTAATATAGTCTAATATAAAAACTTTCAATATAACTAATCTTCCTTTATAAAATCGGTTATGTTCGATTTTTAATAAAATTGTATAAAAACATAACGTAAAATTGTTCAAGAACTTGCTAAGCCGCGATACTATGTTCCCATACCAATCAGAAGTCTATGCCAAGCCCAATACAAAATAATAATAAAATTCATATTTAATTAAAGAAAATAATGAGGTATTAACCGCTCTTTATAAAACATATTCAAAGACTTAACTTTATTATTTTGCATATTACTTTAAAATATATATATTAATTATTAAATTCTTTACATTTTTACCTTTCATGTACCTTTTAACAAATTTGTTAATAATTCATATAGAAAAATGTTAACATGATACTTTATTATCTTTATTATGAAAGTTTCCTATAATAACGTAAATTTAAAGTTATAAAACTTTCATTACTAGTTAATTATACGAAACTGTTTATTATATCGATTTTTGTGCTTAAATAACTATTTTCGTTAATTAATTCAAAATATACGGTTTTACTAATTTTATATGGGGAACCCCCGGGGCGTTGAGGGGGTGGTGCGTTGACCGGGCGTTTGACTTAAAACTTAAGATTATTTATTAAAAACCCTTTAAAGCTCGTAATAAAGCTAAAGCACGTCGCAGTATATAATAACTAGTTAAAAAAGGAGTATCTATAAAAAAACGTACAGGTTAAATAATAAAAAACGAACAGTATAATGATTAACTGTTATGACCTAACGGTCTTGGCTATAACATAAACGGTCGGACCTCCCAAGGGAGTTAGCCCCGACCTAAGGCAAGAGGTTACGTGACTGACTTAAAGGACTTAAAGGGCCAAGCCCCTTGAGTTCCTTGAGCTGCCATACGGGCTTAAGGGACCAAACGAACTCAAGGGTTCGAGTCGTTTGAGCACCTTAAGCCAAGATGAAGATATATATATTTGTTACCATAACTTAGATAGATTACCAGCTTGTAATACATCTTGGTTACCCAGATTACCTTTGATAATCTGCTATTATTAGACGTGATTATTGAACATATTATTGCTTAGTTTCCTACGATACTATTGCCAACATAAACCGTACGACTTAGGTTTAATAGTTGGTTAAACCCCTTAGCCGTTATACGTTATAAGCTCTTGTTTAGCAGTATTGTTAAACTCTAAGCAATACCTTTGATACGATGTTATCCAGCAAGCAACCCGCCTTTAAGAAAACCTTTTAGGTGTCCGAGGACAACCTTATAAACTCCGATAACGAAGAGACTTGACCTAGTCTTTCCTAGGAAGAAGCCTTGCATAGACTCGACTGGTTAACCAACGCGGTTACGCAGCTTACCAACGACAAGATCGAGTTTACTAATACCCTTAAGAGATTCGCGAGCAACTGGAAGCCCAGAGAGTCGAGCTAGCGAGATAAGCAAGCATGGAGTAACCCGATTAACCGGAGCAGCCAGCCTAGCTAGCATAACCTGCATAGATGACTCACGGCAAGGAGTCCGGAAAAGTTTTAAAGCCTACCAAGCTTACCCCTTTCGACGGAATTACCATTAAGCTATAACAGTTTCTTATAGAATGCCGTGCCTACTTTGAGTACTTCCCTATTAGACTTGCAACATCTACCTTTCGAATCCAGTTCGCTATAGGACAGTTAACCGGTAACGCGGTTATTTGGTTTGAACCTACCTTACGTAAGTAGGTTACCAAACCTCCTTAATAAAAATCCGCAAAAACTATCCCTATTTATAACGATTACAAGAGGTTTAAGGAAAAGTTAAGAAAGGTATTCGGAATGGTAAACGAAAAGATCAAGGTTAAGAAGAAAATTAAAAATCTAAAGCAGAAAGGATTAGCTTTTAAATACGGTAACTCCTTTATTTAACTGGCTTCGAAAATCAATTAGGGATAAAAGGTATCAATAGTTATATTCTTTAACGGCCTGAAAAAAAAAGTATAAAAAGAATTATTTAAAGATAAATGCCCCGAAAAGCTGGTAGATTATATCGCCATAACAGTCAAGATCGACGATCAGCAGTACGCCTGGAAAACTTGATATTCCAAAGACCGACAAAATAATAAACTAAGGTACCCCTTTAACACCAGCACCCCACGAAAAATTAACACATCCCATGGAACGGCACCAGGACTTATGGAATTAGGCGCAGTACAACAGCGCGACCCACGCACCATTAAGTGTTTTAACTGCAACAAGATGGAACATAAGGCCTACCAATGCAAGGCACCCAAAAAGCTACGACAGAATACCTGGATACCAGTTCCCCAGGGACCACCTCGAACCAACCAAGGAAATGACAACAAATTAATTAACATGATCAAGATCAGGGATAATCCCAATCCCCCCGAGGAAGCACAACAGGGACTACAGGAGGTAAAAAAGCTGTCCCAAGCAGCTATTTAGGAACAACAAGCCCCTACTACAGGACCTACAGTAGCCCAATAGCTAAAAGAACACAACGGATAGAAGGAACTTTCAAAAAACAAGCTACTCTCCTATTCCCAGAAAAAACGGCGACAGCGGTACGAACAGTTGGAACTAAACACATAGATCAAAGAATACCAAGGATAAGATAAGAACCTGCTACCAGGACAACCAGACCGACATGGGAAACTTTATGCCATCCAGTACAAACGCATACATTACCTAAGACATATAAAAAGAAAACGGTACATTAAAACACGCCTTACGCAAATATATAACCAAAAATTCGACTTCCATAATCAAACCGGAAAAAAGCCTAAAGATTAACAATAATACAGATACCTAAAAACATTCGCCTCGGAAACTACCATTAACATCATTACGGCAGTAACAAGTTGGCCTAAAGGAAAAAGTTACCCTAACGAAGATCCTATATGCCACTATGGTTGGTACGATCATAAAACAAAGAAAAAATAAATCCACCAAACGGTTATAAAAACGTCGTTAAAAGTAATCAATAACTTAAACTTCCGCTTAACCTTTACGAATAACCCGGAAAAGCAGCAAGAAATTAAGTATGAAAAAAAAAAAAAAAAATAAGGCAATACCACGCCTAATTCTAAGCACGTTAAGAAGGACAAGGAACCCCCGAACCAAAGTACATTACTAAAGAAAACTTCCATACGCAAGTCCTCCTACTCGAAGTTACCTTGCGCCGACAGGAAAGATAGCTAAAGCAACTGAAAACCCTTAACGCATAAAATCAAAAGCGTATTAAGGCGTTAAAGGATAAGTTAAAAGACGAACGCCACCTGTAGGAAAGCCGCAAGATGGTAAAACCCGAAAAAGTTAGCAAAAGTTTCCTAAAAGAGCTTTAAACGCGATAATAAAAGCTAAGAATAACCCTATCAACCTGCAAGTAAGAATTAAAATATATTAGTTTACCGCATTTTTGGATTCCGAAATAACAAGAGGTTATTATATTATACCGGATGTAGTTAACCGATTTCGATTATTATATAAGGAAAAGATGGAACCTTATATTGCCGAGGACGTAAAAGGTCAGGTATTCGCTTAGGATAACGGAAAAATCAGCCGCAAAATTAATCACCTCGAGATCTTTATTGATAAACGAAACCAGATAACAAATTGCGATATCGTGTTAATAAGGAATTACGATATAATTTTCGGAAAACTATAGCTATACTAATATAACCCCTTAATCGATTAAACAACTAACCAGGTAAAGTTCGCTTTATATCCATTCGACAAAAAGAAGCAAAATACGAAAAGATCTTAATACTTAATCGAAGATAACGACGAATGCAGGCATAAGGATACGATAAAAACCTCACTACCCACAAAAACAAAACACAAAAAAAAGCAAGGGTACCACAAAAACATACGACGCATCATCGCTACCATCAGAACAAAATTACGAAAGATAGACGATTACCTACAATATTAACCCCCAAAACCAGAAACCATAACCAACGTACCTCCACAGTATTACAAATACGAACGACTATTCCGTAAGGAACTTGAAACAAAGGTACCGGAACATAACGAATAGAACTACGAAATAGTCTTTAAGGATGGAATATCGACCAGATTTTATCCAATCTATAACCTTAATAAGACAGAACTACAGGCATTACGCGAATACCTTAAAGACAAACTTAGGAAAGGTCACATACGACGTTCCAATTTATTAACCGGATACCTTATATTTTTTATACCAAGAAAAAACGGAAAACTACGCCTAGTTATCAACTACAAACAGGTAAACGACATCACGGTTAAAAACAGAATACCGCTACCCTTAATTAACGAGATAATGAATCGCCTCCACGAAGTTAATTAGTTCACAAACCTAAATCTTAAAAAAAGGATATAACCAGATTCGCATCAAGCTAGGACATAAATAACAGCTTTTAGGACGAAGTACGAACTTTTCGAATACCTCGTTATGCCTTTCGGACTTACGAACGTACCAGCAACCTTTTAACGGATGGTTAATTACGTACTTAAGGAATACTTGGATATTTTCGTTATTTGTTGCCTCGACGACATTCTCATCTATTCGAGAAACAAAAAGGAACATATAAGATACGTTTATATAGTTTTCTAAGCCCTAAAAAACGCCAACCTTTTAGTTAATAAGAAGAAAAGCCAGTTCCATACGCAAAAAATAAAATTTTTAGCAAACATTATTACCCCAGGATACATCAAGATGGACCTTAGAAAATCGCTATAATACCGGAATAAAAAACGCCTATTATAGTTAAGGAAATATAAGCCTTTTTCGGATTTGCTAATTATTACAAAAAGTTCATTCGAAACTTTAGTAAAATAACTATGCCATTATTTAACTTGATAAGGCAAGGAAATAAGTTCTTTTTAATAACGAAAACGGAAACCGGCTTTTAAAAGATTAAAAATGCCATTACCAGCGAGCCAGTATTAATCATATATAACCTAAGCCGCCCAGTTAAACTTGAAACCGACGTTTCGGATTATGCTTTAAGCGTAATGGCAGGATACCATAATAATTAAGATTATTTATACCTTATCGTCTTTTACTTTTACAAATTAAAAGGAGCAAAGTTAAATTACGCCATTCCCGATAAAGAATTTATAGCTATCGTTAAAACTTTCCGAGAATTTAAATACTACCTTAAGGAAAACCTGCACCAGGTTAAGGTATATACCGACCACAAAAACCTTACACGTTTTACCACTACCAGAAAACTTACAAAACGATAATTACGTTACGCTAAAGAACTAACAGAATACGACTTTATCATCATCCACCAAACGGGATCAGAAAATGGCAGAGCAAACGCCCTTAATCGAAGACCAGACCTCGAAAAGAAGGTAATCAAAATCAGCCACCAAATCTTTAACACCACGCCAAAAGGATACCTGCAACCACGACAGATAGCAACAATCAGAGCAGCACCTTTCGATCTACACCAGAAAATCCAGAAATATAACGACAACCTACCTAAGGATTAAAGAATAGAAAAAACACAACTTCCAGAAGAATACCAGGAAATACTAGTAAAAAACATACACAAGCATTAGCTATACGAACACCCAGGGATTCACAAAACCCTAAAGCGATTATAACGTACCTATTATTTCTTTAAAATAAAATTAATAATAAAGAAAGTACGATAATAATGCTATATCTGCAATATGGCAAAAGCTCGACGACACAAACCATACGGAAAATTATAACCATTACCAATTATAAAGCGACCATAGGATTTAATTATTTTTAACTTTATTACCAAATTTCCACTTTTAAAAGACTTAATTACGGGCATACATTACGATAGCATCTTCGTAATCGTTAACGGATTTACTAAATTTTCCTATTTATTACCATATAATAAGGATATAAATGCAAAATAATTAGCTTATATCTTTTTAAGATATATCTTAAAAGTATACGGATTACTAACAGAAATTATTTTAGATAAAGGAATAACATTTACTTCGAAATTCTGGCAAGGATTTATGGCGTAATTAAGCCTAAACCACAAATTGTCCAGCGCATTTAAATCCCAAATAAATGGAAAAATAAAAAAAACTAATTAAATACTGGAGACTTACTTACGATACTACATTAACTACGAACAAAACGATTAGGTCCCAAAGCTGCCTATCGTATAGCTGGCCTATAATACCAGTTATTACGAAAGTACCAAAACAATTCCAGCAAATACCAACTTTAATTTTATACTGAAAGTTTACAAAGATATACGTAAAAGCCTTATTAACGTTAAAGTAATCCTTATATTAAAATAGTTTAAATAATTACATATAAAAATAAAGACAAAATTTAAATTCATACGTAATTAAATAAAAAAGTATTATAACTAAAAAAGGTTAAAGGGATTAACCTTTAAAACGGGAAAGATAGTTTACTTAATTATCAAAAATATCCAAACCAAATAACTAAACAAAAAACTTAACTTTATATATATCGGACCATATAAAATTATTAGGAAAATCTCGGAAAATAATTACTAATTAAAACTGCCACCTAAAGTTAAACTCCATCTAATCTTTTATGTTTCATTATTCGAGTTAACAGCGGATACCATCAAGGTTAATACGGGATACGAAAAGAAAGCAAAAGAAAATATACTAACATACGAAACAGAGAAAATCCTAAACATACGAAGAAAAAACGGATTTACTAAGAACCTAATGAAATAAAAGAATTACCCAGATTCCGAAAATACCTAAAAACCCGCTAAGAACTTTACAAACGCCTAACGCTTATTAAAAACTTTTTACCAGTAACGACGGATGCACCCCAGTTAGCTGTTGACCAATTAATAAGTTTAAACCAGTCGACCGAATCTGCAACTTGGCTTAACGTAACCGCGGCGACCGCCGCCTCCAACTATTCCCGTTTCTTTTTTAACCGTTCGAACTTTTCCATAACCTCCGTACTTTTAATGCCACGATAAAACATCTTAATATCCCGCTAACGAAAAAGTCGCTTTTGTTTTTGCAAACGATCAAGCTTATTCGCAGCAGCCCGTAACGTCTCCCGAACTTACTTTTCCTTACGCTTTAAACGATCCTCCTCGTTAAGAAGTTTTTGGTGCTTCAGTTTTAAGGGCCCGAAAACATCATACGGACCGCCATAACAAACGCATCGTACGCACTTTACGGAATTACGAGCGACTTTACAGTCCGTACCTTCCCTTTCATAACGAGAACAAAAAAGCATAGTAAAACCAAAACGACCAATACGTTCTAAAAGAACCAAAGCGTTAATACGTTAACGAAAGCTACGTTTTTTAATTCGACCCGATATTATAAGTATGAAAAAGGAAAAGTTACTTATCAAAATTAACGGACAAATAAATTAATCTTTAAGGGCAAAGATCCTGGAAGGAAGAAATCGTGTTATGACTTAACGGTCTTAGCTACAACACAAACGGTCGGACCTCCTATGGGAGTTAGCCCCGATCTAAGGCAAAAAATCACGTAACTAACCTAAAGGACTTAAAGGGCCAAACCCCTTAAGCTCCTTAAGCTGCCATACGGGCTTAAGGGACCAAACGAACTTAAAGGTTCGAGTTATTTAAGCACCTTAAGCCAAAATGAAGATATATACACTTGTTACCATAGCTTAAATAAATCACCAGCTTGTAATACAACTTGGTTACCCAGATTACCTTTAACAATCTGCTATTACCAGACGTGACTATTAAACATATCATTACTCAGTTTCCCACGACATTACTGCCAACATAAACCGTACGACTTAGGTTTAATAGTTGGTTAAACCCCTTAGCCGGCACATTAACGGACTTATGAAATCACTTATAAGTAACACGCATAAAAGGTTCGTAAAATTCTTAAAAATGGAAAATATTACCGAATAGTTAAAATTTATTAAGAAGGAAAACGAATTTCGCGAAAGGATTATAACGCGTCGGTTAAAGCGTAAGGTAACGCAAAAGTTCCTAATAGGAAACGATCTCGATCGGCTTTACTCTCATTTCGAATCAGAGTGTCGGGGCCCCACTTAGCTTCTGAATCACACACCTTTTTTGTATGCGCTCTTTCAGAATGTCTGTAGCCCTTTGACAACAACATAATAACAGCCATAATAACAGAAAACGAAGCTCTCGCAATTGTTTTTAATGTGTAGACTTCTTATTGATGATTTCTTTAATTGATTCAACTTATGCTTTACGTTCCGTACTGCGAAAACCTGGGTAACCTAGCCGAATCCCTTATAAGGCACCTGGTCGTACGCGTTCTTCTTCAAGGCTGATTCGAATCGACGAGACTGCGAACGAACACTTCGAAATATCTCCCCGGGCTGGCCCTACGATGGCTCCGAAGAGGACTCGTAAGCCGACTGCGAAGGTGGCTAACGCTGTCGAAAAACGCCGAGCTACTTCCTCCAACGCCCGGGATAATAACACCCATAGAGCAGCTGTTAGTAAGCGATTAGCTGCCGCGAAGACCGCTTCGAAGAACAAGAGAAAGGGCAGGCAGCAGATAGTTGTTCCCGAGGCTGAAGATCCTGAAGAATCCGAAATTAAGGTTGCCACGGATACAGAAAGAGATACGGGAAGCGCCCCTGAAGGTACGGATAACGAGCCTTCCGAAGAAGCCATTCAAACCGAGCCCTCCGAAGACGAAGCCATACAAAACGAGCCCTCTGAAGCTGCCCTCTCCGAAGCTGTCCCCTCCGAAAACGAAGCGGCTCTGAATGAAGATACTTCGGCTGAAGCCTTTAAGCCGAAACCCCTGAATATACGTGCGCAGTTCCTCAGTGTTATCAAGGTTACTGTTGACGGCAAGCCCCCGAAGGAACAACCTAACAGAATACGGAACGCTATTCAAATCACTGATTCGTAGGACCTTGAAACGTATATCAATACCCATCATACCAGGATATTCAGGGATGATTCGCCTGACCCCATTAATCAACGCGTTGTTGATTATATCAACGAAGAACTACTAGGCGAATACGAGTATAGCTTTCGGCGTACGTTCGTTCAGGCTGGGAAACTTATGCAACGCCGCGAACCTAGCTACGAAGCTATATTACAGCCTTTTAGGACGTTACCATACGGTCTTTTCGAAGTTGATAAACTTATTAACGCTATTACTGATATCGCGAAGCGTAGCAAAGAAGGCATCTTTTTAGACTTTACACATAGCTTCAGCCTTCGATCAAAGGAATCCCGACTTTAACCCGACCCTGCCCCCGAACCCTTTAATAGCGCAATAAGCCGAAGAAACTTCCTTACCTAACGCCAACGTTCATCGCTCCGTGACAATAACATTCCGTAACGGTTAGCCCGCGTTGAAGATAATCTATTTGCTAAGACTTCCCGAAACCGTGGCGTTGCAGGCGTTACAGGCGTTGAAGGAACACCTATGCCTGTGACCCCTAGGGACCTTCGCCCGGTAACCTTTATAACAGGTCGAAAGCCCATTACGAAATACCCGTCCATGCCTGCTCCCGGTATGCAGGTCGAATTCGATAAGGGCTTTAAGATCCGTAAAATCCTATCGAATGCGTTCGAATGTAGGAAAGGCAGAAGTTGCCCCAACTATAAGGGCGTTAATCCCCAGATGTGTTAGGTTGAAAACGGCACTCGCCACCATAATATAACACACCGACAGTTCGTTCGCTGGTGCAACGATATCCCCCGACACGACGCCATATACAAGACGCCTTCGATTGGGCTATATAACGAGCTTCATGAGAAAAGGAGCGCGGCGGACGCGGGATTCGAAAGCGTTGGAGAATGGCGCGAAGCAGGCCAGCCTTTAGAGGCTCCGGAAGCTAGGCCTTTAAAACGCCGGAATAACGGTAACAACAACAATACGAATATCATACATAATCACTTCGGGGAAGGCTTTTTAAATATGATAGCTAATAGGCTTCAGGTTAACAAATAACAGCCTTTAGCGGGATATATCACATAACAGGATTACCTAACTGCCCGTACGCTTCAAAGCCTTTCGAATCCGACAGTTGCGGCAAGCGAATATAACGATCAACAATAATTACCTCCTATACCACATCCTTTAACGCGAACGCATAACAATTCCTTCGACCTACTTATTCGCAGTTCTTCGCCTCCCATCCCCGAAGATACGGATACCGATAAATTGCTTTAAGACGTATACAAAGGATTCGCAACAACCTATGGCGATAACGTAAAGGAGATCAAGCATCTATATGACGCCGTATGTAACGACTAAGGTGTTTAACCAACTATTAAACCTAGTCGTACGGTTTATGTTGGCAGTAATGTCGTGGGAAACTGAGCAATAATACGTTCAATAATCACGTCTGGTAAAAGCAAATTATCAAAGGTAATCTGGGTAACCAAGTTATATTACAAGCTGGTGATTTACCTAAGCTATGTGTGACGGCTAAGGGGTTTAACCAACTATTAAACCTAGTCGTACTGTTTATGTTGGCAGTAGTATCGTGGGAAACTGAGCAATGATACGTTCAATAGTCACGTCTGGTAATAGCAGATTGTTAAAGGTAATCTGGGCAACTAAGTTGTATTAGAAGCTGAAGCTATCTAGACTATAAGAAATAACGAATGTATATATCTTTAATTAAAATCCAATGGATTATATTAGATTAAGACATCCATTTAAATCCATCAGCATGGATTGTATTGGATTAAGATATCCATTTAAATTTATCAGCATGGATTATATTGGATTAAGATATCCATTTAAATTTGTGTTACGTGATTTCTTATCCCAAGTAAGGTGACCGTTTGCCGAGGTTAAGTTTGTATAGGTTATAATACGATTTTCCCCCTTTATAATTTTTGCCTTTAAAGATTCTGTTTCTTGGTAAGTGTACTTTCATCATATCTAGTCGTGTACCTAATCGTAAACCTCGTAATCGTCCGAACCAGAAAGAAAGCACTGCCTCGTTTGCTGCTTATATTCGTACGTTTGGTTTTGAAGTAATACCGTATACGCTTTGTTTTAAAAATGGCTTAACTTGTAAAATGATTAACGATTTCCGCCGTTATAACGAATACGTCTGTTATCCGAACAGCCGATGCGATAGGTCCGGGGTTCCCTTATCCTCTTTTAATAATGTCAGTAAAAGAAGGATCGTCTTGATAAGGTTTAGCAGACGGCCAAGGTTTTATTAGTTAAGGCTTAACAAAATATGCAGAACGTCTTTTCGAAGATGATAAAAGCTATGTTACATTTGGACCGATTAAAGAAACAGCAAACTATTCTTCGTAAAAAGGCATCGGAATTAATTCGTTATGGCGTGGCTTTTTTGGACGAACTGGAAGCGTAAGAACGTCTTAAGGAGGAACAGCGTTAATTATCCGCTATTATTGCTTCTTTCGAACAGAAGGGCATCTATTCCTTGTAGGATCCCTTTTGGGATGGTTTTAATTTCAGCGCCGTCAATGTTGGTGAAAATTCTTCAATAGGCGCTGGGCGTTCGTGAGATTCTTGGCGGGTTCCTAGGTGTTTTCGGAGTTTAGGTAATTTTTTTATTTAATTAGGCATTCAGTAAGTCCGTTTTCCCTGCGCATGTTTAAGATCCTTTTTGGTTCGTATGTTGGTGTATCTTTTTCCGCTTCCTTTTTATATCTTATGTTGATTTTAATAATGTTTGCTGCTGATTCGAATAAGGAAACGTGAAAAATTGGGTGGAGTTTGACTTTTGGTGGTAGTTTTAATTAGTAATTGTTTTTTAAGATTTTCTTGATGATTTTGTATGGGCCAATGTATTTGAAGTCGAGTTTTTTGTTAGGTCGCTTAGTTTGGATGTTTTTAGTGGCTAGGTAGACCATTTTTCCTTTCGGAAAGGTTGGTTCCTTTAACCTTTTCTGGTTGTAATATTTCTTTATTTGGTCACGTACGAATTCGAGTTTTGTTTTTATTTCTGTATGTCTTTATTTAAATTGTTTTGATGTTAGGATCGTTTTGACGTTAACAGGCCTTTCGCGTGTATTTTTGTAGATTTCTGGTGTGAAATCAAAGTTGGCGTTTGCTGGAGTTGTGTTGGTGTTTTCGTAGTAACTGGTATTGTAGGCCAGTTACGCGATAGGTAGCTTTTGGACTTAATCGTTTTGTTCGTAATTGATGTAGTATCGTAGGTAGGTCTCCAATGTTTGGTTGGTTTTTTTTGTTTGTCGGTTTGTTTGGGGTTTAAATGCGCTGGATAGTTTGTGCTTTAGACCTAATTACGTTATAAGTCCTTGCCAAAATTTCGAAGTAAATATCGTTCTTTTGTTTAAAATGATTTTCGTTAGTAATTCGTGTACTTTTAAGATGTGTTTTAAAAAGATGTAAGCTAGTTACTTTGTATCTGTATCTTTATTATATAATAAAAAATAGGAAAATTTGGTAAATCGGTTAACGATTACGAAGATGTTATCGTAGTATATGCCCGTGGCTAGGTTTTTTGAAAGTGGGAGTTTGGTAATAAAGTCGAAAGTGATTAAGTTTTATGGTCGTTTTCCGACTGGTAATGGTTGTAGTTTTCCGTATGGTTTGTGTCGTCGGGTTTTTGCTTTGTTGCAGATATGGTATTGTTATCGTATTTTTTTTATTACTGATTTTATTTTAGGGAAGTAATAGGTGCGTTATAGTCGTTTTAGGGTTTTGTGGATCCTTGGGTGTTCGTGTAGTTGATGTTCGTGTATGTTTCGTATTAATGTTTTTTGATATTTTTCTGGGATTTATGTTTTTTTTATTTTTTAGTCTTTAGGTAGGTTGTTATTATATTTCTAGATTTTTAGGTGTAAATCAGGGGGTGCTGTTTTGATTGTTGCTATCTGTCGTGGTTGTAGGTATCCTTCTGTGGTGGTGTCGAAGATCTGGTGGCTGACTTTGATTATCTTTTCTTCGAGGTCTAGCTTTCGACTGAGTGCGTTTGTTTTGCCATTTTCTGATTTTTTTTAGTGGATGATAACGAAGTCGTATTTTGCTAATTCTTCGGCGTAGCGTAGTTATCGTCCTGTAAGTTTTCTGGTGGTGGTGAAACGCGTAAAACTTTTATGGTTGGTGTATATTTTAATCTGGTAAAGGTTTTCCTTAAGGTAATGTTTGAATTTTGGAAAGGTTTTAACGATCGCTATAAGTTCTTTGTTGGGAATGGCGTAGTTTAATTCTGTTCCTTTTAACTTGTAAGAGTAAAAGGCGATAGGGTGTAGGTGGCCTTAATTATCGCGGTATCCGGTTACTACGCCTAAAACGTAATCCGAAGGGTTGGTTTCGAATTCGACTGGGCGGTTTGGGTCGTATATGATAAGTACTGGCTTACTGGTAATCGCGTCCTTAATTTTGTAAAAGGGAGTTTCCGTTTTCGTTGTTTATAGGAATTTATTTCCTTTTTTCGTTAAGTTGGATAGTGGCGTACTTATTTTGCTAAAGTTTCGAATGAACTTCCTGTAGTAATTAGCGAATCCGAGGAAGGCTTGTACTTTTTTGACTGTAATAGGTGCTTCCTATTCTTGTATTGCAGTAATTTTCTTAAGGTCCATTTTAATGTATCCTAAGGTGATGATATATCTTAAAACTTTCATTTTTTGCGTATAGAACTGGTTTTTCTTATTGTTAATTAGGAGGTTGGCGTTTTGTAAGGCTTGGAAAATTATATGAACGTATTCTATATGTTCCTTTTTATTTTTCGAGTAGATAAGAATGTCGTCGAGGTAACAAATAACGAAAATGTTTAAATATTCCCTAAGTATGTGGTTAATTATCCGTTAAAAGCTTGCTGGCACGTTTATAAGTTCGAAAGGTATAACGAGGTATTCGAAAAGTCCGTATTTCGTCCTAAATGTTGTTTTCTATTTATGTTCTGGCTTGATGCAATTTTGATTATATCCTTTTTTAAGATTTAGGCTTGTGAATTAATTAGCTCCGTAAAGGCGATTTTTTATTTCGTTGATCAGGGGTAACGGTGTCCTGTCTTTAACCGTAATATCGTTCAGTTACCTGTAATCGATAACCAGGCGTAGCTTCCCGTTCTTCCTGGGTACGAAGAATATAAGGTATCCGGTTGATAAGTTGGAACGTTGTATGTAACCTTTCCGAAGCTTATCTTTAAGGTATTCGCGTAATGCCTGTAATTCTGTTTCGTTAAGGTTGTAGATCGGATAAAATCTGGTCGATATCCCGTCTTTAAGAATTATTTCGTGGTCTTATTCGCTGTATTTTGCTAGTTTCGTTTTAAGTTTTTTTTACGAAATAGTCGTTCATATCTGTGGTACTGTGGAGGTATATTAGCTATGGTTTCTGGCTTCGGGGGCTGGTGCTGTAGGTGATCGTCTATCTTTTGCAACTTTGTTCTGATGGTAACGATAATGCGTTGTATCTTTTTATAGTGCCTTTGCTTTTTTTTGTGTTTTGTTTTTATAAGTAGTAAGGTTTTTGTCGTGTTCTTATGCCTGCATTCGTTATTATTTTCGATCGAATGTTAAGATCTCTTCTTATCTTGTTTTTTCTTATCGAGTGGATATAAAGCGAATTTTACCTGGCCAGTTATCCAATTAATTAAGGGGTTGTACTGGTACAACTATGGTTTTCCGAAGATTATGTCGTAATTTTTTATCGGAACGATATCAAAGTGTGTTATCTGGTTCCATCCGTTAACGAATATCTCGAGGTGATTAATTTCGCGGCTAATCTTTCCATTATCGTAGGTAAATGCCTAACCTTTTACGTTCTCGGCGATGTAGGGTTTTATCTTTTTTTTCCATAGTAATCGAAATCGGTTAACCATATTTAGCGTGATATAGTTACCTTTTGTTGCTCCGTAATTTATAGATGCGGTGAACTAATGTGTTCCAATTCGTACTTGCAAGGTGATAGGGTCGTTTTGGCTTTTATTGTAGCGTTTAAAGCCTTTTTGGGAATCTCCTGCTGGCTTCCGTAAATCTTACCATCCTGCGGCTCTCTTATAGGTGGCGTTCGTCTTTTAACTTCTCCTTTAACGCCTTGATACGCTTTTGATTTTATACGTTAAGGGTTTTTAGTTGTTTTAATTGTCCTTTTTATCTGCGTAAGGTAATTTCGAGTAAAAGGATTTGCGTTTGGAAGTTTTTTTTGGTAATGTATTTCGGTTCGGGGGTTTCTTGTTGTACTTGGAACTAGGCGCCGTATTGCCTTATTTTTTCATTCCTTTTCTTTATTTCGTATTTAATTTTTTGTCGTTTATCTGGGTTATTCGTAAAGGTTAAACGGAAGTTCAAGTTGTTAATTACTTCTAAGGATAGCTTTATAACTATCTGGTAGATCCATTCCTCTTCTATCTTATAATCGCATTATTCGTAATAGTACATAAGGTTTTTATTAGGACAGCTTTTTCCTTTAGGCCAACTTGTTGCTACCGTGATAATATTAATGGTATCTTCCGAGGCGAACGCTTTTAGGTATTTATACTATCGTTAATCCTTAGGATTTTTTCCGGTTTGATTATGGAAATCGAATTTTTGGTTATACATTCGCGTAAGGCGTATTTTAATATACCGTTTTCCGTTTATATGTTTTTGGTAATAGGTACGTTTGTACTAAATAGCATAAAGTTTCCCGTATCAGTTTGGTTATTCGAAAAGTCAGTTCTTATCTTAACCTTAGTACTTCTTAATCCAGGCGTTTAATTTTAACTGTTCGCACCGTTATTGCCGTTCTTTTTAGGAACGGGAAAGTAGTTTATCCTTTAAAAGCTCCTTTTACCTGTTATGTTTTTTTAGCCATTGGGCTACCGTAAGGCTTATGGTAGGGGCTCGTTATTTTTAGGTAGCTGCTTGAGATAGCTTTTTTGCTTTCTGAAGTTCTTGCTGGACTTTTTTAGGGGGATTGTAATCGTTTTTAATCCTGATTATATTAATCGATTTGTTGTCGTTTTTTTGGTTGTTTTGAGGGGGTTCTTAAGGAACTGGTATCCAGGTGTTTTGTCGTGGCTTTTTGGGTGCCTTGTATTGGTAGGCCTTATATCCCATCTTGTTGCAGTTAAAGCACTTGATGGTGCGTGGGTCGTGCTGCTGTATTATACCTAATTCTATGGGTCCTGGTGCCGTTCTATGGGATGTGTTAGTTTTTCGTGGCATGTTGGTGTTAGGGGGGTGCCTTGGCTTATTATTTTGTCGATCCTTGGAGTGTCGAGCTTTTTAGGTATATTGTTAATCGTCGATTTTGACTGCCATGGCGATATAATCTATCAACTTTTGGGGCGTTCGTCCTTCAACAATTCTTTTTATACTTTCTTTTTTAAACCGTTAAAAAATGTAATTATTAATGCTTTTTGCCTTTAATTAATTTTCGAAGTTAGTTAAATAAAGGAATTGCTATATCCGGAGGTTAATCCTTTTTGCTTTAGATTCTTAATTCTCTTCTCGGTTTTAGTTTTGTTATTTATTATTCCGAATATTTTCCTTAATTTTTCCTTAAACCTTTCGTAATCGTTATAGATAGCTACGGTTTTTACGGACTTTTGTTAAGGAGGTTTGGTAATCCATTTGCGAAGGGTAGGTTTAAACCAAATAACCGCGTTCCCGGTTAACTATCGCATAACAAATTAAACTCGAAAGGTAAGTATTATAAGTTTAATAAAGAAGTATTTAAAGTAAATACGGCATTCCGTAAGGAACTGTTACAGTTTGGTGGTAGTTCCGTCGAAAGGAGTAGGCTTGGTAAATTTTAGAACTTTTTCGGACTTCTTATCGAAAGTTATCTCGGTAGGTTATGCTGGCTGGGCTAGCTGATCCGGTTGATTTGGTTGCTTTATGTTAGCTTATCTTTCCAGCTTGACTTTTTGGGCTTCTAATTGGTTGCGGGTTTCCTTAAGCGTATTGGTAAGCTCGATCTTGTCGTTAGTAAGTTACGTAACCGCGTTAATTAGCCAGTCGAATTGTCGTAAGGCTTTTTTTGGGAAAGGCTAAGTTGGGTTTTTTTATTATCGGAATCCATAAGGTTATTTTCGGGGATTTTAAAGGTTTTTTTAAGGACGGGTTGCTTACTAGACGACATAATATTAAGAGTATTGCTTAAAGTTTAATAATACTGCTAAATAAGAGCTTATAACGTATAACGGTTAAAGGGTTTAACCAACTATTAAACCTAATCGTACGGTTTATGTTGGCAGTAATGTCGTGGGAAATTAAGTAATGATACGTTTAATAGTTACGTTTGGTAATAGCAGATTGTTAAAGGTAATCTGAGTAACCAAGTTGTATTATAAGCTGAAGCTATTTAGATTATAGGGAATAACGAGTGTATATATCTTTAGTTAAAATTTAATATATTAAATTGGATTAAGATATCCATTTAACTTTATCAGCAGAGATTGTGTTGGATTAAGATATTTATTCAAATCTATCAGCATGGATTGTGTTGGATTAAGACATCCATTCAAATCTATGTTACGTGATTTCTCATCCTAAGTGGGGTGACCGTTTGCCGAGGCCAGGTTTGTGTGGGTTGTAACACTATGGTAATAACAAACGTATATATCCTCATCTTGGCTTAAGGTGCTTAAGCGGCTTCAACCCTTAAGGCCGTTAAGTCCTTTAAGCTCGCATGGCGGCTTAAGGAGCTTAAGAAGCTTGGAATATTAAGATCTTTAAGCCCGTTACGTAACCCATTAGCTTAGGTCGAGGCTAACCTTTAAAAGGCCGGACGGTTTGTGTTACAGCCAAGACCATTACGTCATAATACGATTTCTCCCCTTTAGGATCTTTGTCTTTAAAAATCGATTTATTTATTCGTTAACTTCTGGTAAGTAACTCTCCCTTTTTCATATTTATTATGTCGGATCGAATTGAAAAACGCCGTTCTCGCCAGCGTACTAACGCTTTTGTTCTTTCAGAACGTATTTAACGTTTTAGTTTTAATATACCTTTTTGTTTTCGTTGCGAGAAGGAAAGTATGGACTGTAAGGTCGCCCGTGGTTCCGTAAAATACGCACGATACGTTTGTCATGGTAACCCTTATAATATTTTGAGGCCTTCGGAAACGGAGCATCAAAAACTTCTAGATAAAAAGGATCATTTAAAACGTAAGGAAAAGCAGGCTCGAAAAACATTGCGAGCTGTTGCTAATAAACTTAACCGTCTGCAAAAATGAAGGCGGCTTCTTCGTCGTCGAGGTATCGAGATGCTTCGTCGTAGTATAAAAAATACGGAGGCCATGGAAGAGTTTAAACGTTTAAAGAAGAAGCAAGAACAGTTGGAGGCGGCGGTCGCCGCGGCCACGTTAAGCCAGGTCGCAGATCCGGTCGACTAGTCTAAACCTAATAATTAATCGACTGCTAATTGGGGTACATCGATCGTTGCTGGTGAAAGTTCCTTAATAGGCGCTGGGCGTTTATAAGGTTCTTAACGGGTTCCCAGGTGTTTTCGGAGTTTGGGTAATTTTTCGATTTGATCAGGTACTCGGTAAATCCATTTTTCTTGCGTATATCTAAAATCTTTTTTGCTTCGTATGTCGGTACATTTTCTTTTACTTTTTCCTCGTATCTTATATTAACTTCAATGGTATTTGATGTTAACTTAAGTAAAGAAATATAAAAAACTGGATGGAATTTAACTTAGGGTAATAATTTTAATTAGTAATTATTTTCTAAGATTTTGTTAATAGTTTTATCTGGTCCGATATATTTAAAGTCGAGTTTTTTTTTAGTCGCTTAATTTGGATGTTTTTAGTAATTAGGTAAACGATCTTTCCTTCTCGCAAGGTTAATCCTTTTAACGTTTTCTAGTTATAATACTTGTTCATCTGGTTACGTACGAATTCAAGCTTTGTTGTCATTTTTACGTATAATTATTTAAGTTATTCTAATGTAATAATTATCTTGGCGTTAATAGGGCCTTTGCGCGTATCTTTATAAACTTTTAGTATAAAACCAAAATTAATGTTCGCTGGAGTTATCTTAGTACTTTCGTAATAACAGGTATTATAAGCTAATTAGGCAATAGGTAACTTTTGGACTCAATCGTTCTGTTCGTAATTAATATAATATCGTAAACAGGTTTCCAATATTTAGTTAATCTTTTTGTTTATCCGTCCGTCTGGGGTTTAAATACGCTAAACAATTTATGGTTTAGGTTTAGTTACGCCATAATTCCTTACCAAAATTTCGAAATAAATATCGTTTCTTTATCTGAAATAATTTTCTTTAGTAATTCGTATATTCTTAAAATATATTTTTAAAAAATATAAGCCAATTATTTTACGTCCGTATCCTTATTATATGGTAAAAAAAAGAAAAACTTGGTAAATCGGATAACAATTACGAAAATACTATCGTAATATATGCCCTTAGCTAAGTCTTTTAAAAGTGGAAGCTTAATAATAAAGTCCAAAGTAACTAAATCCCATAATCGCTTTGCGATTGGTAATAGTTATAGTTCTCCGTATGGCTTGTGTCGTCGAGTCTTTGCCTTATTATAAATGTAGCATTGTTATCGTACTTTCTTTACTACTGATTTCATTTTAGATAAGTAAGAGGTACGTTCTAGTCTTTTTAGGGTCTTATAGATCCCTAGGTATCCGTATAACTAATATTCGGGTATATTTCGTATTAATATTTTTTAATGTTCTTCCAAAACTTATGGTTTCTCCATTTTCTGGCCCTTAAATAAGTTATCGTTATATTCTTGGATTTTCTAATATAAGTCGCGGGGTGCTGCTCTGTTTGTTACTATCTATTGTAATTGCAACTATCCTTTTAGTATGGTATCGAAAATTTGATGATTAACTTTAATTACCTTCTTTTCAAGGTACGGTTTTCGGCTAAATATGTCTACTCTACCGTTTTCTAATCCCTTTTAATGAATAATAATAAAGTGGTATTTTGCTAATTCTTCGGCATAGCGTAATTATCGTTCCATAAGTTCTTTAGTAGTAATAAAACGGGTAAAGTTCTTATGGTCGGTATATACCTTAACCTGGTAAAGGTTTCCTTTAAGGTAATATCTAAATTCTCGGAAAGCCTTAACAATAACCATAAACTCTTTATTGAGGATAACGTAATTTAACTTTACTCCTTATAATTTGTAAAAGTAAAAAGCGATAAAATGTAGGTGGCCTTAATCATCGCGGTATCCGGCTATTACGCCTAAAGCGTAATTCGAGACGTCGGTTTCAAGCTTTACTAAGCGGCTTAAGTCGTATATAATCAGTATTAGCTCGCTGGTAATCGCATTTTTAATCTTTTGGAAGGCGGTTTCCGTTTTCGTCGTCCAATAGAACTTATTTCCTTTTTTCGTTAAGTTGGATAATGGCGCAACTATTTTGCTAAAATTTCAAATAAACTTTCTGTAATAGTTGGCGAATCCAAGGAAGGTTTATACTTTCTTAACTATGGTGGGTACTTCCCACTCTTATATTGCAGCGATCTTTTTAAGGTTTATCTTAATGCATTCCGGGGTGATAATATGTCCTAAAGATTTCACTTTTTGCGTATAAAACTGGCTTTTCTTTGTGTTAACTAATAGGTAGGCGTTCTATAAGGCTTGGAAAACTGTATAAACGTATCTTATATATTTTTCTTTATTTCTTAAGTAAATAAGAATATCGTCGAGGTAACAAATAACGAAAATGTCCAAATACTCCCTAAGTATATGGTTAACTATTTGCTAAAGAGTTTCTAATACGTTCGTAAATCCGAAAAACATAACGAAATACTTAAAAAGTCCGTATTTCGTCTTAAAAGTTATTTTCCATTCGTATTCTAGTTTGATGCGGATTTAATTATATCCTTTTTTAAAATCTAAGCTCCTAAACTAATTTGTTCCGTAAAGGCGATCTTTTATTTCGTTAATTAAAGGTAACGGTGTTTTGTTTTTAACCGTAATATCGTTTAGCTGTTTATAATCGATAACTAAACGTTGTTTTCCGTTTTTTTTAATACGAAAAATATAAGGTATCCGGTTGATAAACTAGAACGTTATATGTAACCCTTTCGAAACTTATCTTCAAAATATTTACGTAATACTTATAATTCTATTTCGTTAAGCTTATAAATCGGATAAAATCTGGTAAATGTTTCTTCTTTAAGGACTATTTTATAATTTTATTCGCTATATTTTAGTAATTTCGTTTTAAGGTCTTTTCGAAATAATCGTTTATATTTATGGTGTTATAAAAGTATATTAGCCATGGTTTCTAGCTTTAAGGGTTAATGCTATAAGTGATCGTTTATCTTTCGTAACATTATTTTAATAATAGCGATAATGCGTCGTATCTTTTTATAGTAGCCTTGCTTTCTTTTATATTTTGTTCTTATAGGTAATAAGGTTTTTATCGTATCCTTAAGCTTATATTCGTCGCCATCTTCGATCGAATATTAAAATCTTTTCGTATTTTGCTTTTTTTGTCGAATAGATATAAAGCGAATTTTCCCTAATTAGTTATTTAATTAATTAAGGGGTTATACTAATACAGCCATGGTTTTCCGAGGATCATGTCGTAGTTCCCTATTGGAACGATATCGAAATCTGTTATCTAGTTTCGTCCGTTAACGAAAATCTCGAGGTAATTAATCTCGCGGCTAGTCTTTCCATTATCGGAAGTAAATGCCTAACCTTCTGCGTTCTCGGCGATATAAGGTTCCATCTTTTCTTTCCATGATAATCGAAATCGGTTAACTATATCCGGCGTAATGTAATTACCTCCTATTACTCCATAGTCCACAAATGCGGTAAACCAATATGTCCTAATTCATACTTACAAGGTAATAAGGTCGTTCTTAACTCCTATTGTTATAACCTAACACACTTGGCACGCATAGGAACGGTCGCACCAAATGTGGGCCAACCTTTTCCTTCTGATCACGTGACCTAGGATGGTCGAACGGGATCGACTCGACCATACTCGACCAGGAAAGGATGGTCGAACAAAATCGACTCGACCATACTCGACCATAAGAAGCATATATATACTCATTAATACCATGGTTTAAATAGCTTTAGCTTGTAATATAACTTAATTACCCAGATTACCTTTGGCAATCTGCTGTTACCAGACGTAACTATTAAAAACCTTATTACTTAGTTTCCTACGACATTATTGCTAACATAAATCGTACGACTAGGTTTAATAATTGGTTAAACCCTTTAGCCGTTATACGTTATAAGCTCTTGTTCAGCAGTATTGTCAAACTTTAAGTAATACCTTTAATATTATAGCGTTTAATAAGCAGCCCGTCTTTAAAGGAACCTTTAAGATCCCCGAAGATAACCCTATAAATTCCAACAATAACAAAACTTAACTTAATCTTGCCCAGGAAAAAGCCTTACGACGACTCGACTAACTAACTAATGCAGTTATGCAACTTATTAACGACAAAACCGAACTTACCAATACGCTTAAATAAACCCGCAACCAGTTAAAGGCTTAAAAAATCGAATTAAAAAGATAAGCTAATATAAAGCAGCCCGATTAACCGGATTAACCAGCCTAGCCAGCATAACCTACCCAAATAACTTACAGCAAGAAGTCCGGAAAAATGCTAAAGCCTACCAACCCTACCCCTTTTAACGGAATTACCACCAAATTATAATAGCTCCTCATAAAATACCGTACCTACTTTAAGTATTTCCTAATCAAACTTACGACGCTTACCTCCCGAGTTCAGTTCGCTATAGGATAGTTAACCGGAAACGTAATTCCCTAATTTAAGCCTACCTTTCGTAAATGGGTTACTAAACCCCCTTAATAAACATCCGCGGAAGCTATCGCTATTTATAACGATTACGAAAGGTTTAGGGAAAAATTAAGGAAAATATTCGAAATGGTAAATAAGAAAGCCAAAGCCAAAAAGAAAATTAAGGATCTAAAACAAAAAAGATCAGACTCCGGATACGGCAATTCCTTTATTTAATTAGCTTCGAATATTAATTAAAGGTAAAAAGTATTAATGGCCATATTTTTTAACCGCCTAAAAGAAAAAGTACAAAAAGAATGATTTAAGTATAAACGCCCCGAAAAGTTGGTAAATTATATCGCCATGGCAGTTAAAATCGACGAGCAGCAGTACGCTTAAAAGACTTGACATTTTAAGAACCGGCAAAATAATAAGTTAAGGTACCCCCTTAATACCAATAAGCTATAAGGAACTAACATATCCTCTGGAATAGCACCAGGACCCATGGAATTAGGCGCAATCCAGCAACGCAACCTTCGTACTATTAAGTGCTTTAACTGCAACAAGATAAAACATAAAGCTTATTAATATAAGGCCCTTAAGAAACTACGACAGGACACCTGGACACCAGTTCCTTAGGGACCCCCTCGAAACAACCAAGCAAACCATAACAAATTAATCAATATAATCAGGATTAAGGATAACCATAATCCTCTGCAGGGAGTATAACAGAGAGTGCAGAAAGCAAAAAAGCTATCCCAGGCAGCCATTTAGGAATAACGAGCCCCTACTACAGGACCTACGGTGACCTAATGGGTAAAAGAACATAACGGATAAAAGGAACTTTTAAAGGATAAGTTACTTTCCCGCTCTCAGAAGAAACGGCGATAGCGGTACGAGCAGTTGGAACTAAACGTATGGATTAAGGAGTACCAAGGTTGGGATGAGAACTTACTTCCAGGATAACCAAACCGATACGGGAAACTTTATGTTATCCAATGCAAGCGCACTTATTGCTTGAGATATATGGAAGGAAAACGGTATATTAAGATACGCCTTACGCGAATATACAACTAGGGATTCGACTTTTACAATTAAACCGGAAAAGACCCTAACGACTAAGGGTGGTATAAATACCTCAGAGTTTTCGCCTTAAAAGATACCATTAACATTATTACAGCAGCAACAAGTTAGCCCGAAGGAAAAAGTGGCCCTGACGAAGACCTTATATGCTATTACGGATTGTGCGATCATAAAACAAAAAAAGAATGGATCTATTAAATAGTTATAAAAGTATCCTTAAAAATAATTAATAATTTAAACCTTCGTTTAATTTTTACGGATAACCCGAACGAATAGTAAGAAAAGAAATACGAAATAAAGAAAAGGAACGAAAAGATAAGGTAATACGACGTCTAGTTTTAAGTACGACAGAAGACACGAGGAACCCCCAAACCAAAATATATTAGCAGAAAAGACTTCCAGACATAAATCCTCCTACTTAAGGTTACTTTACGCCGCCAGGAAAAACAGCTAAAGGAATTCCAGGCCCTAAATCAGCAAAACCAAAAGCGCATTAAGGCGTTAAAGGATGAGTTAAAAGACAAACGCTATCTGTAGGAAAGCCGCAGGATGGTAAGACCCGGAGAAGCCAGCAGGAGCTTTCCAAAAGGGCTTTAAACGCGATAATAGGAGCCAAGAACGACCTTATCACCCTACAAGTAAGAATTAAGACATACTGGTTTACCGCATTTATGGATTGCGGAGCAATAGGAGGTAACTATATTACGCCAAATATGGTTAACCGATTTCGACTATCATGGAAGGAAAAGATGGAACCCTGCATCGCCGAAAACGTAAAAGGTCAGGCATTTACCTACGACAACGGAAAGATCAGCTGCGAGATTAATTACCTTAAGATCTTCGTTAACGGACGAAACCAGATAGCAGACTTCGATATCGTTCCGATAAGGAATTATGACATAATCCTCGGAAAAGTATAGCTATACCAGTACAACCCCTTAATTGATTAAATAATTAGCCAGGTAAAGTTCATTTTATATTTACTCAATAAGAAAAAGAAAAATAAGAAAAGATTTTAATACTTAATCGAAGATAGCGACGAATATAAGCATAACGATACGATAAAAACCTTACCACTTACAAAAAAGAAATACAAAAAAAAAAGAATAAGGGTACTACAAATGGATACGACGTATTATCATTACCATTAAAACAAAGTTGCGAAAAATAAACGATTACCTATAACATTAACCTTTAAAGTTAAAAACCATAATTAATATACTTTCATAGTACCATAAATACGAATAACTATTTCGAAAAGAACTCGAAACTAAATTACCAGAACATAACGAATAAAATTATAAGATAATCCTTAAGGAAGGAACATAGACCAGATTTTACACGATTTATAACCTTAACGAAATAAAATTATAAGCATTACGTAAATACCTCGAAAATAAGCTTCCAAAGGGTTATATATAACGTTTTAATTTATTAGCCGGATACCTTATGTTTTTCGTACTTAGGAAGAACGGGAAATTACGCCTGGTTATCGATTATAAATAATTAAACGATATTACGATTAAAGATAAAATACCATTATCCTTAATTAACGAAATAAAGAACCGCCTTTACGGAACAAATTAATTTACAAGCTTAATTTTAAAAAAGGGTATAATCAAATTCGTATTAAGCTAGGATACGAATAAAAAATAGCTTTTAGGACGAAATAAGAACTTTTGGAATAGCTTGTTATGCTTTTCGAACTTACGAACGTACCAGCAACCTTTCAGCGAATAGTTAACCATATACTTAAGGAGCACCTAAATATCTTCATTATTTGTTACCTCGACGACATTCTCATTTACTCGAAAAATAAAAAGAAATATGTAAAATACGTTTATACAGTTTTCCAAGCCTTATAAAACGCTAACCTCCTAATTAACAACAAGAAAAGCCAGTTCTATACGCAAAAGGTGTAATTTTTAGGATATATTATTACCTTAGGATGTATTAAGATAGACCTTTAAAAATTGCTGCAATACAAGAATAAAAAGCACCTACCATAGTTAAGAAAGTACAAACCTTTTTCGGATTTGCCAATTATTACAAAAAGTTTATTCGAAACTTTAGCAAAATAATTACGTTATTATTTAACTTAACGAAAAAAGGAAATATTTTTTTTAAACGATAAAAACGGAAACCGCCTTCCAAAAAATTAAAAATGCGATTACCAGCAAGCCAGTATTGATTATATACGACTTAAGCCGCCCAGTTAAGCTTAAAGCCGACGCCTCGGATTAAGCTTTAGGCGTAATAACCGGATACCGCGATAATTAAAATTACTTACACCTTATCGCCTTTTACTTTTACAAGTTAAAAAAAACAAAGTTGAATTAAGTTATCCCTGATAAAAGATTTATGACCATCATTAAGGCCTTCCGAAAATTTAAATATTACCTTAAAGGAAATCTCTACTAGGTTAAGGTTTACACCGACCAGAAGAATTTTACCACTTTACCACCACCAAAGAACTTATAAAACGATAATTACGTTACGTTAAAGAACTAACAGAATATAACTTCGTTATTATCCATTAAAAAGGATCAGAAAACGGCAAAATCAACGCATTAAACCGAAAACCGGATTTCGAAAAAAAAGTAATTAAAATTAACTACCAGATTTTCGACATACTACCAAAAGGATACCTATAATTACGACAGATAGCAACAATCAAAGCAGCACCCTTTAATTTGCACCAGAAAATCCAAGAATACAATAATAACCTACTAAAAAATAAAAAAATAAAAAAATACATACATCCCAGAAAAATATCAAAAGATACTAGTACGAAATATATACGAACATCAACTATACGGACACCCAGGGATATGCAAAACCCTAAAACGATTATAACATACCTATTACTTTCTTAAAATAAAATTAAAAGTAAAAAAAATACGATAATAATGCCACATATATAACAAGGCAAAGATCCGACGACATAAACCATACGGACAATTATAGCCATTATCAGTCGCCAAACGATTATAAGATTTAGTTACTTTCGATTTTATTACCAAACTTTTACTTTCAAAAAACCCAGTTACGGGTATATATTATAATAACACCTTCGTAATCGTTACCCGATGTACTAAATTTTCCTATTTCTTACCATACAATAAAAATACAAACGCAAAACAATTGGCGTATATCTTTTTAAGATATATCTTAAGAATATACGGATTACTAACGGAAATTATTTCAAATAAAGAAATAATATTTATTTTAAAATTTTGGCAAGGACTTATGGCGTAACTAAACCTAAACCAGAAACTATCTAACCTATTTAGACCTTAAACGGACGGATAAATAAAAAGAATTAACCAAATATTAGAAACCTACTTACGATATTACATTAATTACGAACAGAACGATTAGGTTTAAAAGTTACCTATTACCTAATTAGCCTATAATACTAGTTACCACGAAAGTACTAAAACGACTTTAACGAAGGCCAACTTTAGTTTCATACTAAAAGTTTACAAAAATATACGCGAAGGCCCTATTAACGTTAAAGTAATTTTTACATCAAAACAACTTAAGTAATTATATACAGAAATAAAGATAAAGCTTAAATTCGTATGTAATTAAATAAAAAAGTATTACAACTAAAAAAGGTTAAAGCGATTAAGCTTTTAAGGGGAAAAAATAGTTTACCTAGCCATTAAAAATATCCAAACTAAACGACTAAATAATAAACTTAACTTTAAATATATCGGACTATACAAAATCATCAAAAAAATCTTAGAAAACAACTACCAATTAAAACTTCCACTCAAAGTTAAACTCCATCTAATCTTTCATATTTCCTTATTCGAATCAGCAGCAAACACCATTAAAGTTAACATAAAATACCAAGAAGAAATAAAAGAAGATATACTAACATACGAAGCAGAAAGAATTCTGGATATACGTAAAAGAAATGGACTTACCCAATACCTAATTAAATAGAAAAATTACCCAAACTCCGAAAATACCTGGGAACCCGCCAAGAACCTTATAAATACCCAGCGCCTCTTAAAAAGCTTCCATTAATACCGAAAGCACTTAAGGTAACTTCCCAGCCCGGGTTTGCCGGAAACGACCAATTAATAGCCCCCGGGCCAGACCAGTTAGATACCTCCGCAACCTAAACGACTTACGCGCTGGCCTTTACCTTAACCTGTTCTTATCGCTTTAACTTATCCAAATCCTTAATACCATGACGAACCATTTCAGTAACTTTTTCCCGCAAAAGTTTCTCTTGTTTACGAAGACGTTATAAACGAGCAAACGCCTTAAAAAGCGACGTTTCGGCCTTCTCTTTTTTTCGCTTAATCCTGTCCTTTTTACAAGAAATACAAGATATAACTTAAAAGTCCATTCCCCCGAAATCGTAATGCGTATATTTTTTTTTCCACACAAAAACTGTAACGAACCTTACCTTCTGTAACGATGCATTCAGAACGATTAGCGCGAAAACAGGTAAAGCAACGTCACATACTTACGCCAAACTTATGGATAAAATAAAAAAGATTTTTGTAACGATCCGGATCAGGATGTTGTTTTCTTTTACTTTTCGAAACACGACCAAATATAATGTCAGCAATAAAGAAAAATGATGAAAAAAAAAAAAAGTTTCACTTACTTAACAAAACATAAACAACTTAATCTTTACGATAAAAATCCTGGAAAGGGAAAATCGTATTATGACCTAACATACTTAGCACGCATAAAAACGATCGGACCAAAAGTAAGCCAACCTTTTCCTTCTAATCACGTAACCCAAGGTAATCGAACGGGATCGACTCGACCATATTCGACTACGAAAAGATAATCGAACGAAATCGATTCGACCATACTTAACCACGAAAGGATGGTCGAACAAAATCGACTCGACCATACTCGACCACAAAAAGCATATATACATTCATTAATACTATGGTCTAGATAGCTTCAGCTTGTAATACAACTTGGTTACCCAGATTACCTTTGGCAATCTGCTATTACCAGACGTAACTATTGAAGACCTTATTGCTCAGTTTCCTACGACACTACTGCCAACATAAACCGTACGACTAGGTTTAATAGTTGGTTAAACCTATCGTCGCATTTAAAGCCCTTCTAAAAAGCTCCTGCTGGCTTTTCTAGGTCTCACCATCCTACGGCCTTCCTACAGGTAGCGTCCGTCTTTTAACTCGTCTTCTAACGCCTTAATACGTTCTTGGTTCTACTAATTAAGGCCTATAGTTACTTCAACTATCCATCCTGTAGGCGTAAAGTAGCTTCGAGTAAAAGGACTTATATCTGGAAATCTTCTCTGCTCATATATTCTAATTCGGGGGCCTTTTGTCCCTTTCGTTATGCTTGAAACTGGGCATCGTATTGCCTCATGTCTTCATTTCTTTTCTCGATTTCGTTTTTAATTTCTTATCGTTCCTCTGGGTTTTCTATAAAGGTTAAGCGGAAGTTCAAGTTATTAATTACTTCCAACGATATCTTCATAATTATCTAGTAAATCCATTCTTCTTTTATCTTGTAATTACACCATTCGAAATAACACATAAGGCCCTTATTAAGGCAACTCTTTCCTTCGGACCAACTTATTGCTGCCGTAATAATGTTAACGGTATCTTCCGAGGCAAAAACTCTTAAATATCTATACCATCGTTAATCCCGAAAGTCTTTTCCGATCTGGTTATGGAAATCAAATTCCTGGTTGTACATTCTCGGAAGTCGTTTCTCGATATATCGTTTTTCTTCCATATATCCTAAGCAATAGGTGCGTTTGCACTAAATAGCATAAAATTTCCAATATCGATCTGGTTATCCTGGTAACAGGTTCTCATCCCAAACTTAATACTCCTTAATCCATACGTTTAATTCCAAGTGCTCGTACCGCTGTCGCCGTTTCTTCTAGGAATGGGAAAATAACTCGTCCTTTAAAAGCTCCTTCCATCCATCGTATTTTTTTAACTATTACGTTACCGTAGGTTCTATAATAAGGGCTTATTCTTAAATAATTACCTAAGACAGCTTTTTTACCTTTTGTAATCCCTGTTATACTTCTTTAAGGAGATTATAGTCATCCCTAATTCTAAGTATATTAATTAATCTATTATCGTTTCCTTAGCTATTTCGGAGGGATATCTAAAGAACCGGTATCTAGGTATTCTATCGTAACTTCTTAGGTACCTTGCATTAGTATGCCTTGTGTCCTATCTTGTTACAATTAAAACATTTAATAATGCGAAAATCGCGTTACTAAACTACGCCTAAATCCATAAGTCCTGGTACCGTTCCATGAGATATATTGGTTCCTTATGGCGTACTAATATTGGGGGAATATCTTGGCTTATTGTTCTGCCGCTCCTTGGAATATCGAATCCTCCAAACGGACTGCTGGTCGTCGGTTTTGACTACCATGGCAATATAATCCACTAACTTTTCGGGGCGTTCATCCTTAAATAATTCTCTTTGTACTTCTTCCTTTAGGCCGTCGAAAAACGTAGCCATTAATACCTTTTGTTCCCATTTAATCTTCGAAGCTAATTAAATAAAGAAATTGCCGTAACTAGAAGTTAATCCCTTTTGCTTTAGGTCTTTAATCTTTTTCTTAGCCTTAATCTTTTCGTTTACTACTTTAAATGCCTTTTTTAATTTTTCTTCGAATCTTTCGTAGTTATTGTAAGTAACTATGGTTTTTACGGACCTTGGTTAAGGAGGTTTAATAACCCACTTACGAAAGGTAACCTCAAACCAAATAGCCTCGTTTCCGGTTAATTATCCCACAGCAAACTGAACTTAAAAGGTAGGTGTCGCGAATTTAATTAAGAAATACTTAAAGTAAGTACGGCATTCTATAAAGAACTGTTATAACTTGGTAATGGTTTTATCAAAAGGGATAGGCATAGTAAGCTTCAGAACCTTTCCGGACTCCTTACCGTAAGTCGTTTAAGTAGGTTATACTGGCTAATCCGGTTAATCGGGTTGTTCCATATTAACTTATCTTTCTAACTCGATTCTCTAAGCCTCCAGCTGTTCGCGGATTTCCTTAAGCGTACGGATAAGCTCAGCCTTGTCGTTAGTAAGCTACGTAACCGCGTTAATTAACCAGTCAAGTCGGCGTAAGGCTTCTTCCTGGAAGAGGCTAAGTCGAATCTCCTTATTGTCGGAATCCATAAGGTTATCCTCGGGTACCTGAAAGGTTTTCTTAAAGGCGGGCTGCTTGCTAGAAGACATAATGTTAGGGGTATTACTTAAAGTCTGACAACACTGATAAACAAAAGCTTGTAATATATAACGGCTAAAGGGTTTAACCAACTATTAAACCTAATCGTACGGTTTACGTTAGCAATAATATCGTAGGAAACTAAGAAATGATACGTTCAATAGTCACGTCTGGTAATAGCAGATTGTTAAAGGTAGTCTAGGTAACCAAATTATATTACAAGCTGGTAATCTACCTAAGCTATGGTAATAACGAACGTATATATCCTCATCTTGGCTTAAGGTGCTTAAGCGGTTTAAACCCTTAAGGCCGTTAAGTCCTTTAAGTTCGTATGGCGTCTTAAGGAGCTTAAGGAGCTTGGCACATTGAGGTCTTTAAGCCCGTCACGTGACCCATTGGCTTGGGTCGGGGCTGACCTTTGGAAGGCCCGACCGTTTGTGTTGCAGCCAAGACCGCTAGGTCATAACACCCTGCGAAACAACAACATTACTTTCCAATAAATACGCCACCTTCCTAACGAATGGTTTATATCTTAAGGGATCAAATGGAAGGTCTTCAGGCCATTTAGATGATACGTTAAATCGCATATACAAAGCGCGCTTAAATTCGAAAACGCTTTCCAAAACCCTAAGGTACCATCCTATTCGCGATCAAGTAAGTTGTTTCGCAGAAATGTTAACTAAAAATAAGCGTTCTCTTGCGTTATAGTGCTATTACTTAAGAAGCCATTGGTTTCGCTACAAAAGCTAGGTTTTTAAAGCGCATACAATATAACGAAAGAAAACGCCCACTTTTAGCTAACATTTTTCTTTAATAGTACATATAGGAAGGCGAAATATTTTCCAGGATGGACCCTTCTTATCCGTTAAATAACGATATATTCTTTCTAGCTAGTAAAACGTTAAGAAAACAACCCGGTTTGGAAGATTTTACTACCTAACAAAAGAATAGCAACAATGTTACAGCGTATATTAACATCCGTACCTTTTATATATTAACGTATTATTAACAATTTAACCTTCCTACAAGTCCAACCGAGCCTTAACCTTTCTTTAACGCCTACATACGCAGCAAAACAATTATCCGAAGCTCGCCGTCGCCACCGCCTTAAAGTTTCGGGTAATTAAAAAGAAGATAAAAAAGAATATAATAAACGGCATAATTAATACCCTAAAATAACACCACCTGAAAAAAAGGAAGCTTAAAAAGATACAAAGTTTCAAAGGATATAAATATTTAACAGGGGAAAGGCTTTAGTAATAATTCAATACGTTATTTTTTTACTGTGTATACATTAATTAATGAAATCGTACTTTACGCGCGCGGTTTTAAAGTGGCCCTTAATTTCTTCCGTCCGTTATTTAACCCATTCGTAACATTCCGTAAGGAATAACCCGAATTATTCGTTATCAGGAAAGTTGTCAAACGTATATCTATCGTGGCGACGGATATACGCTTTAAGGTTACCGAAGAAAGCTTTAATAAGGTTAAAGTTAGGTAAATATAAAGGAAGATGCTGAGGCTTAATTTCAGCTTCCTTACATATCGTATATTTCGTCGGAATAATGGAAGCTAGCGTTATCTATTATTAATACAAAACGTAGCCTAGGGAACGGGTTTATTAACGGCAACACTCTTTCCTTTAACTATAAAGTGAAACCCTTACGGTTAGTTAACCCTTAATATATAAAGGTATTTAATAATCCGTTAACTGTGATCGCCTGCGATATATTAAAGTAACGGCTTCGCTTTAAAACTTTTCGTACGAACGTAATAAAGCCTTTAGGTACCCAGCCGCAACGACGGTTAATATTACGCTTATTAATACCCGATTGGTTTACAAAAACAAACATATCCGAAAAGTATTTAATAATACCGTGGAAATACTATATCCGTTACCCCGGATCGGCCTACGCAGCTTTAATTTTCAGCTTTTTATTTCCCCAGTTAACAGCTTTTAGGT
This sequence comes from Monosporascus ibericus, assembly GCA_004154915.1. Lineage (NCBI taxonomy): Eukaryota > Fungi > Ascomycota > Sordariomycetes > Xylariales > Monosporascus > Monosporascus ibericus. The sequence goes on along the minus strand of QJNU01000155.1, from coordinate 40,010 downwards.
ACTCCGAAATCGTGGAAATGGTTACGTATATATCGCAGTGATCGGCGAGGAACCATTACATTTCGTCAAAATATAGGTCGGGCTTGTAGGTTAATTCCTTTAACAGCTTTTATATAACTAACGTTAGTTAATTAAGGCAACGCGTAACGGAGCAACGGGTAACGGAGCAACGCGCAACAATATATAACACGTACGTTAAGTGCCCAAGGGAATAACCTTAACGCTTCCTTATGATGATAATCCATTCCGTTAATAAGGAATCGCCTAGTTGCCCTATATTGGGCGCGATATCGCTCGATCGTACGTATATTGACATCGAATAGAGTCGAAAGTTCTTCGCTAGTATGCTGGCTTTCGGAAATCAAAGCTAACAGGTTATATCTTTGCAACGTAATAAGGCGTTTCCCGTATTTCGCTTTGGGATTAATGATAATAGGCGTTTCCATCACCTTGAAGTATCGTAAATCGAAAGAATCATCCATGCGAAAAGCTTTAGTTGTTGTTATTATTGTTGTTATGTTGCTGTCGAAGGATTACACGCGTTATGAAGGGGGCCATACAAAAAAAGGTGTGTGATTCAGAAGCTAAGTGGGGCCCCGACACTCTGATTCGAAATGAGAGTAAAAGGACCTAATCCACTGATAATCCTTAAGTAATAAACCCCAACGAGATCTGCGATGGCCTTACTAAAGGATATATCGAATATAGTAACTCTAGGGCGCAAGGAATTGGCCCGTATATCGCGTTAATAGGTAAAGGACATAAGGATAGCAGCTAATTTGTATAAAAGATTAATTCCCCTCTGCCGTGACAAGAGACAGTTAGCTGTTATCATCATCAGAATCAATATACGAATGAAGCTGCAACGAGGATACTCAATTTGCGTGGTCTCAGGCTGTTTGACACATCTCCAATCATACGCTGTCCGGGATAGTGCGTGTCGTTAAGATGTCGCACTATGAAGGGCTATGCGGGTTCCCGGCTTGGTATCACTTACTGTGTACCTTAAGGCGAACAAGCAATTTATTCTTGCTGTTTCTTTTTGCGTTATCTAATAACGGTATACACGGAAAGGAAAAGAATGACACTTGGATGAAATCAACAACGGTAAAGACTACGTGGCCCTTTCAACCATTCCCGGGCCCATCACCTTCCGTCTCCTATCCAGACCATCAACACCGTTGCCGTCCGTGCACTATGCGCGTGATCCGCGTTCTCGATCCGCGATCGCTCCCTGAGGAGGTTTGGCGTGACATAAGGGGCCTCTGGCGGGGCTGCCAGCCCAGGTGGCGTGGTCGATGCTCGGCACATTACCCACAGAGTGTTTGCCTGTAGCACATATTGTCGATGTACCTGCTGGCAATATACCAGTCGTTCTCGTCGGGGGCACATTGCTGGCGAGAGTGAAGAGAGCGGGACAGGTTGCGACGACAGCCCGGAAATTGGTTCCAAGGGGGAAGGGACCAGGCTTGATGGCTCCGGGGGAACCCGGCAAGATGAGGCTCGCCGTTGCTTGGCCTCAGATTGTTATATCTCGGGGAGAAGTCACGGTTAACCACGCGACCAGAACCCTGCGGGACGCCGTTGACGTAATGGGTCCAGGCGATGACCTGCTCGAAGCCGAAGCCGCCGAGCGCCGCGTATTCATGCTCGTTCGGATACGGGCTGAACTGACCGAGGGTGCCAGTGACTTGGATGAAGTTGGCGGCCGCCGCAACCTCGTAAATATAGCCGTCCCCGCGGAACATCTGCCTGAGGAAGGTGATAGCGGTGTTTCGATCGGCGGTGGTTGAGACATAACCGTCATTACTTCTGCTCGCGCCGTTGGGGGCGCCCAGTGCATGATTGTACATGCTGACGTTCGGGGCTACTTGGAGGACGTTTGATGTTCCTCTGGCAAGGAAACCGGTAGCTGTGCGGATATCGTCCGGAGACCTTTGGTCGACACGCCAAACCGTGAACTGGGCATAACAGAGAGAAGTCCACAGATTGAGGACAAATAGAATGAAGAAATTCTCGTAGGCCACCATATTAGCGGTAGACCGTGCGAGCGGCGAGACAAAGAGAGTATGACGAATGTGAAGGAGTTTGAGGCAGAGTGTAAGGCAAGAAGCCGGAAAGTGTGAGACGAGTGGCAATAGAAGTGAAGATAGGAGGTTGGGTTGAGAGAGAGTGCAGGCTAGTTGGAAGTCATCCCGCTTTATACTTGTCGTAGAATTCCTAATGCACGGCACTTTTTTCTGAACACGATGGCGTGCCCGAGATTATGACGGCGAGCTCCATGGTATTTTAGAGTAGTCTAGACTAGAACATAAGGGCGCCATGACTCGGTTCTACTTAAGCCTGGCATAGGATTACACAGCCTTGGAGTTCCATCGAATATGTCAGCGTAATCCCTAGCCCCCAGTCCAATGCTTTAAGCAGAACACTTTATACCGACCGAAGCTAGCTATGTCCACAGGGTATCATTATCTTCTTTCGTACGGCGCTTATGCATGTAGTGCACGAATTAACAGGAACTAAGCTCAACTAGTCGGGCCGAATATTTGCGCCCATGTCCACTACCGCCGAGTGAACGATGTGGCAGAGAGCAGGTAGGCAGCCGAGGCCTTTCGACGCCGGCACTTTCCACATCACTCCTTCCAGCACACACTACCATCACCTAAAGGGGTAAAACATAAAAGTACATTCCCTAGCAGGGGCGTAATCCGGGTAGTTCGTCCCGGTAGTTCGCAGAGGGCACAGCCATTTTACTACACGGGGGAAACTGGTATAGTTACGAGGAAAGCAGTTTGTCGAGACCTCTAGAAGAAGAAATTAATTTTAGTTCGAGCTTGATCTATTCCAGGCCCAGCTCTCGCCCAACATTACACTACTATCCCAGATAATCCATAAATAAGTCCTTCTCCTCTGAAACACGTTTGTAAGGTTTGCCGGATGAGTCGGATGCAGTAATATTGTCATTCCGCTCTTTCCGAGACCCATGCGACTTCCAAACCTGAGCATATCCGGGCCTGGAAGACTTTTTATTCTCACGTATAAATGGGCCGCTAGGTCCGTACTGAAGTGACCAGTCCAGAATACTTATCCGCAGTCCCCAAGCTTTCTCTTCGACACCACAGACGCCTGACTTCTTTTCACCAATCCACCAATCCACCATCAAAATGCGCGTCGCCATCCTTACCGCCTTATACCTTCTTGCTGCGCGGTTCGTTTACTCTTTTCGCGGCTTCACCCGACCTGATAGGGGCTAATAACAGATACTGCCACGCAGCGCTGCGGCCCAGACTGCCTACTGCTGTACGCTTAACTCGAATAACCAGATTGTACTCGAAGCGGACCAGACCGCCGTCTGTTGTGACAGCGCGCGTGGCAGAATTGTTGGAGATGTAAGTCTTAGGGAGAGTATACTGTCAACTTCGATCAAGGGCTGACTGTTTTAAGAACGAGGCCGGCCGTACCCCGGGCGAATGCGAGCTGGAAGTGGGCCTCTATGGATTCGAGATTTGCTGCCGCCAACAGACGACGTACATATGCGACTTCTGATCAGACATGGGAAGCTCTTGTCAGCTCGCTGGGGGGTGCGTAGCGCACCCCATATACGGAAAGGTCACCTTCTGATCGCCACATATATGTTCCGGAGCTAAGCTACCTAAACTTCCACGCGTGCGATAACACCCGCAACTAGCCTAATATAATAACATAAATGATATCCCCTATATTAGATAATTAACAGCCTTATTCGATTAATGCATGTATATGTTAATTAATTAACGCTTGCTAAGATAATATCGGTTCTAGGTTCATCGCAACTATATATCTTAATAATAATTGTAACGACTGCAAAGTCGAGGTCGTTAGAGATTAAGGAGAAACTTAAAAATTAGGGTCGATTTAGAGACGAATTTCAATTTAAAGCGTACGCGTTTAATATTTAAAACGTTACCCAGCCTAATTAGTTAAAAGTGTGGCCTGTTAGATTTTAAAAGCTCGAAATAACCTTCTATCCCCCAAATATTAGTCTGTTAGATAATGACGCAAGTGATAAGTTTATTTATTAATAGAAATATATAAATCGAAAAGGTCGATCGAACGGGCCATCCGATAATGTGACGGCTAAGGGGTTTAACCAACTATTAAACCTAGTCGTACGGTTTATGTTAGCAGTAGTATCGTGGGAAACTAAATAATAAGGTATTTAATAGTTACGTCTAATAATAACAGATTGTTAAAGGTAATCTAGGTAACCAAATTATATTACACGCTCGTAAATGTATCTAAATTTTAGTCATAATAAGCGTATATATTTTCGCCTTAGATCCGTTTAGATCCCGGGGTTTATTTAGATCCGTATCTTATCAGTAAATTGGATTCCTATAGATCCGGGGATCCTTTCGGATCCATACTGTTTATATGTATGGAACTTTTTAAATCCGTTTATTTATTCGGATCCGTATTACGTGATTTTAGTCAGTAGTTGTGGAAGTTTTGTCTCGACCGTATGCCTAAGTGTAACGGCTAAAGGGTTTGACCAACTATTAAACCTAGTCGTACGGTTTATGTTGGCAGTAGTCACCTTTCCTTCTATATTTTATCCGTGCGTTTAAAGCTGTTAGTGCTTAAGTGTGCATCATATTCAATTTTCTAACTTTTAGCGCTCTTGGCGACTTCGTTATTAGCTGAGCCAAAAACATTAAGGCTAAAATCTTGCGATCGTTAGCAACTACCAGCAATCGACGAAGATAGAAACCCTTATCATACCACAGCAGTTAATTAGGGTTCCTGACGATATGGCTCAGTATATTTAATAACCTAAGCTACTTACCCCCTTAAACCTCGTATAGTTATAACGGAATAAAAGGAAGAAACCTATTAATGTTCAGGTTCTTCCGGTAATAGACCTTACTAACGGACAGGCCGTTAATCGACCTTAACCCGATATTGCGACTTTAGCTGTTACTTCCTTATTCGACGAAATAAAACGATAAGTTTAGGTTAAGAAATAAGTTATTGGGAACTTAACCGGATACCTGGATTCGTTCGTTGGAGATTATAAAGGTAATTATTAAACGGATTACAGGGTAGAAGCAAGATTTTTTATCGAAATGTTTGTTAGTTATCTTAATACGGCAGTTTTTTCGTCCTTTAACGGGACGTTTTACGCCCCCGTACGGCTATTAAATTCGCAGCTAACCAATTCGAAAACGAAAGATAAGCAAATTTTCTAAGCTAATATAGCCAAATCGGGGTACAGCTTTAACCTAAGTAACGGTGCAAAAATCGCCAAATCGATTACCAAAACTAGTTTTACCGCATTCTAGTTTTTTAATAAGGAGGATAACAACATCTTAATCCGTTTAAACGAAAAGCGGCGGGCCTATAAGGAACAGCTTTTTACGTTAAGGATTGTTATATATAAGGAATTCGAAGATTTAAGGTTATAACTGCCGGACATCCCGAGTATTACGGCCACGAATACTGGCTGGTTTATCAAATTAATTATTAAACAAGTCCGGGATATATTTCTCAAACCGGATGCAAAATAACGCTTAAATAAAATTATAAATACCGATAATATTTAAATGCCAGAATAATCGCAAATTTACGCGGTACCGAACATATTACATACTTTTCCGGATTATATTAATACGGGATACGTTATTAATACGTAAGACGTTATTTATGATAAAGTTTACGTATAAACTAAATATCGGCTTATTAGCTGCAAGCCGTCGAGATATAACCCTAACCTTATAACTAACCGCGAAACCTGGATAATCTTTTTTTAACCTTAATTAAGTCCTTTAAACTCTTTAATATTAACGGGCAATCCAGATTAAGAACGAAAAAACCGGTAGCCGAATTACATAACTTAAGCTATTAAAGGTATTGCATTAAAAAACGGTAATAACGGATGGCGCGATATAATAATTACGGAAATAAATTAAATTAGCACCCGGAAGGCGAATGTAACCGGCCTCTTAAATGCGTAAACTGCTAAGGTTTTTTCCAGGCAGGATACGAAAATTACGCGGCCGCCCTTAAGCGAATTAAAAGATAGCTAATACGGCTAACGAAAAACGAACTAAAAAACGTCCGGAAGGCGGAAGCCAAAAAATACAGGAAGGAAAACATTATACCAGAACAAGGACAGGCCACGGAAAACGGGGAACCGCCTTAACCCATAACAAAGGAGCCCGACAAACCGCAACCGAGCTAGGTAGCCAACGGCAGAAAAAGGACTTATAGCGGAACGACCTTTATAGGGTCCAGGCTTACTTATATACCTTTAAAGACGTATAATTCCGGATTAAGGCCGACTATAGCGTCAAAATTAACGGATACCGAAAATAACAGTAACGTTAAAATGTATATCGAAATGGGTATAAAAAATCGCTTACCCCGCCTTAAAGTACGAAATACCGCAACAATTAATATTAATTAACGCAATTTACGTTTACGCCTAGCCATAAAAACTAAGGTAACGAATATCTAAATTACCCTTTCCGTATAATAACGGAAAATAAACGGGAATAAGGGCGCCGGCGGCGCCGTACGGATAAAGGCGAATTATCGACATTACGTAACCTGTACGTAATTTGGTATAATACTCGTAATACCTTAATATTATATATTACCTTATTAAAATTATTCTGGGCTTAAGGTATAAATATAATCTAAGTTTAAAAACATTAAGCAAAAGGAAATACGAAAACATAAAACTTTCCGGGATTTAACTTTTACGTACCAATAAATAACTAAATGAACAAAAAGAAAAGGCCCCGGGTTATAACCTACGTTAAAAAAGGATGTTACCTGGTAATATAATAACGATAACTAGTTTATTCTCGAAATTTACTATAGTTAAACGTTAATAAGTACCTTATGCTTAATACGTACTAAAAGCTCCGTACGAACGTAACGGTTAATTACGTTATTAACCTGGTACCGCCGGATAATTACTTAATAAAGGGTAACCAAAATATATAACATCCGTATTTCGAATTAAAGGTTAAAAGAAAGAATAAGGGGAAAGATATCGTATAATAGCTTATTATTAACGGAATGGTTTATATAGATATATTTGGTAAGCTTACGTATAAAACGGGGTACGTACTGGATTTTATCTTTTTTAATATCTTTTTTACGGAAACCTCCGTATATAACGATTTTAACTTTAAATCGGATTATTTTACGCCTTTAATAATTATTCCGGGTAAAACTAAAAAGGAATGGGAATAATACCGATTACGGATATCAGAACCGAATTTAAACAGGTTCGCGGACCTGATCGTAACGGATGTAACCTCCTTACCGGAGACGGGCCTGGCAGCCTCGCCGGAAAAGCTGGATTCCCGGGTAAAAGCTATTATTTCGATTTTTCAACTAACGATAAAAGTAATAGGTAAGCCGGCAATGGACCGAAAATACCGGGCGCCATAATAAACGTAAGATTATTAAAACGTTTACCGGACTTATAAGGATTCGGAAATATATAGATAACGTACGGATCAAAGTAGTCCGAATCGAAGCTATACGGATAAATATTGGTAATTCTTATCGGTTATCCGTAAGGCCAAAAAAAAAATTATTAGCGGAAAATTACTAAAACGGCTTTTACGGATAACAAACTTTATAAAATTATTAATTAACATAAGTTTAAATCCAAGTTAAAGTTTTTACCGTTACGGATAGGAAATAAGGTAATAAAAAATACGCTTAATAAAATTAAAACTTTACGTACGAAAATCGTGAAACGATTTTTAACAAACGATAACTTAAATTACGACCTTTTAAAAAACATGAATTAACGGAACGGTTAATTACCTTGGGATATTACGGTAATATTTAAAGAAGCCGAAGTTTATACTATAAGGATATCGAATACCTTACCCGGGACAGACGGCGTTACGGTTAAACTTTTAAAGGCTGGCTGGAAGTCGGTTAAATGGTACGTTAAAGACCTTTTTAAAAATACGTTACGACTTGCATACTTCCCGGCCGCCTGGCGGAACGCCGAGGTATCGATAATACCCAAGGTAAGGAAAAGGAATAAAAAGTCGCCAAGGTTTTAGCGGCCTATAACCTTACTTTCCTGCCTCGGCAAAGGGGTAAAAAGGTTAATAATAAAGCGGTTAACGTAAATCGCCCTAATAAATAACATCCTTAACATATAATACGGTAAAACGTTACCTAAATAATTAACGATAGATTTGGTAACGTCTTTCGTATACGATACGGAGCAGGTACTTATAACCAGACGAAAGGTTTCCATGGTTACGATGGACGTATAGGGAACGTTCGATGCCCTACTATAAAAACGCCTACTGGAAAAAATAAGACGTTAAAGTTGGCCGCTACCGGTACTCCGTCTTACGGAATCCTTCTTATCGGATAAAAAAGTCCGGGTACGGCTCGAATTCAAAACGACGGGTTATAACCGGGTCCGATACGGTAGACCTTAAGGTTCCTTACTTTCCCCAGTATTATACATATTATACCTTGCAAAGTTCCTGTAATAAAACCGGACCTTAAAATTCGGTTATGCGGATAACCTGTATTTATACAAAACGTTTAAGATACTTGATAAAAAGGCACAACTTCTAGCTCGGGACGCATAATAAATACTATAATAAGGTAAAAAAAACCGGGTTTATTTCGCCCTAAAAAAGTACGAACTATTACATATTACCAAAATGCGGAAAAAATACGACCCGTCGGTGGTAGTCGACGACAACTTCATAATTTACCCGGTAAAGAAACCGGAGGATAACAATAAAACGCCAGCACTTCAGTAGTTTAAAATATGGTGTAACAGAAAATTAATATTTAGGCGACACGTTTTAGAAAAAATAAGTAAAATAATGCAGCTTGCCCAGCATATACGGCACCTGGCGAATACGAAATACGGACCCCCGGCGTCCGGATTACGGAAAGCTATAATTACGTATGTTATTCTTACGGTATTATACGGTACGGAAACGTAATACGGAAAACGCATTAAGTAAATAAGAAAGAATAAGGTTAACGTTAAGGTAAACTGATACGTAAGAAAAGTCCAACGGGTTTTTACCTTAATTCTTAAAGCTACCCTGCTAATATGGAAAATAATACTTACGGACGTTCTATATCGCGATTCGGGATTGCCGACGGTACAGGTAACCCTAAACCTTGTATTATGGAAATTTGCGTATAGGTTGCGAACTGTCGACAAAAAGCACCCTTTAACCTAAAGAACCGAATTAGTTAAAACTATTAAGGGATGCAAGGTAGGGGGCTTGCCAAATCCCAAAACCAAAGTATAAGTAACGGCAAGGATGCTACCACCCGTACAACGACCTATCCTAATCCCTCCCAGGTACCCACCTGGTTCGAAAAAGGACCTTACATAAGAACTTACCAAAAAAAAAGCTGCCGCAGCTTTCGAAGCCTGGTATACGGCTTTGCCACCGGAGGACGTTATCATCTTTTCGGACGGTTCGCAAGATAAAACGGAAATCGGCTACGGTTTTACGGTTTACTAAAATAAGCGACTTTTCGGTATAAGATGCGGACGCCTGGACCCTTGCTTTATTATCTTCGATACGAAGATAATAAAAACTTGGAAGGGATTAAAGTACGTCGTTACGGGACCACCCGAAATCAACCGGAAGCGAATATAAGTTTATCTGGATAATACGGGAACGATTTAAAAGGTTAAGGCAAATATTATTATATCCTCTTAATAAGTATACTTAAATTTTTACGCAACTGCGGATACGTATAACGTTAAGGTACGCTGGAATTTAGGATATTACGACGTAAAAAGAAACGAATTAGCATATAAACTGGTAAAAGCGGGCTTAAAGTTAAAGAACGTTAATAACGATTATATAATTATAACTTACGAAGTTAAGTCCAGAATAAAGTTACGAAATAAAGCGTAACGAAAAACGTGATAAAAAATAGTTTTTATTAAACTTTTATAACGTTATAAAGGTTAAAAACTAAAATATTATTTACGTTATCCCGATAAGCTGAAATGTTTAACGAAACCGGCTTTTTACCATTACTTAACGTTCCGTACGGAATATGAAACCTTTACCTGGTACTACCGGAAATTTAAGTATGATAATGCCGAGTTATATTATACTTGCGGTAAACTTAAAATACCCGAATATTTGGTTTATTACGAAAAGGCGGACGCCTTTTTCGAAAATTGGCTATTAAAGCCGAAAACGCGTTTATAAGGATTTAAGGATAAAGCTTACTATTTAAAGGAACTTATAAATAACTTAATCGCTTTTAGGAATTATATTGGGATTACGGGGTGTTACGGAGATATTTATACGCGAAAAAACCAGAACGGGGTTACATTAAAGCCGTTACCGTTACCGGATATCGCTTTAAACGAAGCGATTACCTTATAACGGCAGAAGCTATCTAGGGCCCTGGCGATTTTCTTTAATTTAGATATAGGGGATTCGGCGGGTATTTTTAGGCGTTTTTAAGGGAGTTATAAAGGGCGGGGAAAAAGGATGATTTTACACTTATTAATACGCCTAGGCGCGTGATATATGGCAGATAGCCAGCTGACATACCTAGTTATCATGACCATAATTCGGGCTCTGGCACTCGAAAACTCCCGTTAAGGAAAGGGGGAAAACGCTAGGTATTACCCTTGTACGAAGGAAAGAGGATATAGCTTGATGCGCTGGAAACGGCGACGCGTTTACGGATAAGAACTGCTAAATAGGTTTACACTTGTAGATAAGTTAGTTAGAGATAGCTTCACCTAGCTTAGCACGCCCTGTATGCCCTAAGGGAGGCTCTGGGACAGCCGCTATGCGGCTTAACCCACCGGCGTTAAATACTACAAAAAAAAATTTATTGGCAGTAGTGTCGTGGGAAACTGAGCAATAAGGTGCTCAATAGTTACGTCTGGTAATAGCAGATTGTTAAGGGTAATCTAGGTAACCAAGTTATATTATAAGCTGGTACTTTATTTAGGCTATGAAAGGTAATAAGCGTATATATCCTCGCCTCAGCTGAAAATGCTTAAGCGACTTGAACTCTTTTGTTAGTTAAGTCCTTTTAAGTTTTTTTAAGCCTTTTTATGGTTCGGCTGGCTTAATGTTCTTGGACTAATGGGGATTATTGAGTTCCTTGAGCTAGTTACGTGACATCTGGGCTTAGGTCGGAGTTCGCCCTTTAAAGGTCCGACTGTATGTATTATAACTAAGACTGTTAGGTCATAATACGATTTCTCCTCTTTAGGGTTTTTACCCTTAAAAGTCTATTATTTGTCTGTTAATTTTGGTAAGTAACTTTTCCTTTTTTATATTTATTAAATTAGGTTAAATTAAATTACGTCGTTTTTGTTAGCGTATTAACCTTTTCGTTTTTTTAAAACGTATTAAGCGCCCTGATTTTACCATGTCGTCGAGCTTCTTTTGTTTTCGTTATACATCTGAAAACAAGGTTTGTAAGGAGCATTATAACTTTGGGAATTGTGCGCGCTGTACCGAATATGGGGGTTTTTATGATTTATTCGGTTTTTTTAAACTTAAATATTGTAAGTTTATCGCCGAAAAAAATCGATTAAAGTTGGCAAAGCGTATAGCTGAAACACAGTTGCTTAAGTTGCAGTAATATTTATCCGAATTATTTGGTCGTTTGGTTTGTTTACGCAAACACAAAAAGCTTTTTCGCTTTTGCGGCGTTAAGATGTTTCGTTGTGAGGTTTAGAGTACGGAGGTTATGGAAGAATTTCAACGTTTAGAAAAGGAGCAAGAGCAGTTGGAGGCGGCGGTTGCCGCGGCCACGTCAGGCCAGGTCGCAGATCCGGTCGATTAATTTAAGCCTATTAATTGGTTATCTGCCGATTGGGGCTGTTCCGTTATTGCTGGTGAAAGCTTTTTAGCAGGCGTTAGGCGTTTATAAGATTCTTGGCAGGCTCTTAGGTATTTTCGGAATCTGGGTCGTTCTTTTATTTCATTAAGTATTCGGTAAGGTCGTCTTTTTTGCGTATATCTGGTATTTTTTCTGCCTCGTATATTGATACATTTTCTTTTGCCCTTTTTTCGAATTTTGTATTGATTTTGATGGGGTTTATTATTAACTTAAGTAAGGAAATATAAAAGACTGGATAAAGTTTGGCTTTAGGTGGTAGTTTTAATTAATAGTTATTTTCTGAAATTCTTTTGATAATTTTGTATGGTTCGATATATTTAAAGTTAAGTTTTTTGTTAGCCGTTTAGTTTGCATGTTTTTGATAGCTAAATAGATCATCTTTCCTTTTTGAAAGGTTGATTCCTTTAACCTTTTTTGGTTGTAGTATTTTTTTTTTGGATTGCGTGCGAATTTAAGTTCTGTTTTTATTTTTGTATGTAGTTGTTTAAGTAGTTTTGATGTAAGGATTGCTTTAACGTTACCAGGACCTTTGTGTATATCTTTGTAAATTTTAGGTATGAAACCAAAGTTGGCGTTCGCTAGAATCGTTTCAGTGCTTTCGTAGTAACTGGTATTGTAGGTTAGTTAAGCAATAGGTAGTTTCTGAACTTAATCGTTTTGTTCGTAGTTGATGTAGTATCGTAAGTAGGTTTTTAGCGTTTAGTTAGTTCTTTTTGTTTGTCCATTTGTTTGGAGTTTGAATGCGTTGGGTAATTTGTGATTTAGGCCTAATTACGCTATAAGTCATTACCAGAATTTCGAAGTAAATGTCGTTTTTTTGTCTGAAATAATTTCTGTTAGTAATTCGTGTATTTTTAAGATGTATTTTAAAAAGATGTAGGTTATTTATTTTGCGTTTATGTTCTTATTATATGGTAGGAAATAAGAAAATTTAGTAAATCGATTAATGATTATAAAGATATTATCGTAATGTATGCCTGTAACTGGGTTTTTGATAATTAAAGCTTGGTGATAAAGTCGAAAGTTATTAAAACTTATGGTTGCTTTGTGATTGGTAGTGGTTGTAATTTTTCGTATGGCTTGTGTCGTCGAGTCTTTGCCTTTTTATACATGTAGTACTGTTATTATACTTTTTTATTACTGATTTTATTTTAGAACAGTAATAAGGACCTTATAATCGTTTTAGGGTTTTGTGGATTCCTGCGTGTTTATATAATGGATGTTCGTGTATATCTCGTATCAAAGGTTTTTGGTATTTTTCTGAGATTTGTGTTTTTTCACTCTTTGGTTTTTAGGTAGGTTGTCGTTTTATTTTTTGATTTTTTGATATAGGTCGGCAGGTGCTGCTTTGATTATTACTATCTGTTATAGTTGCAAGTATTTTTTTGGCGTGGTGTCGAAGATCTGATGGTTAACCTTGATTACGTTTTTTTCGAGGTCCCGCTTTCGACTAAGTACGTTTGTTTTGCCGTTTTTTTGATTCCTTTTCATGAATGATAATAAAGTTGTATTTTGTTAACTTTTCGGCGTAACGTAGTTGTCGTCCAGTTAGTTCTTTGGTAGTGGTAAAGCGAATAAGGTTTTTATAGTCGGTATATACCTTAACCTGGTAAATGTTTTCTTTAAAGTACTGTTTGAATTTTCGGAAGGCCTTAATAATAATTATAAATTCTTTGTTGGAAATGGCGGAATTTGATTTTACTTTTTTAACTTGTAAGAGTAAAAGGCAATATGGTATAAATGGCCTTGATCGTCGCGGTATCCGGTTACTGCGTTTAAAGCTTAATCCGAGGCGTCGGTTTCAAGCTTAACTAGGTGGTTTAGGTCATATATGATTAATATTAGCTTGCTAGTAATCGTATTTTGGATTTCTTAAAAGCCGGTTTCCGTTTTCGTCGTTTAAAGGAATTCTTTTTGTGAGGTTGGATAGTGGTATAGCCATTTTGCTAAAGTTTCGAATAAACCTTTTGTAGTAATTGGCGAATCCGGAAAAGGTTTGTACTTTTTTAATTATGGGAGGTGTTTTTTATTCCTGTATTGCAGCGGTTTTCTTAAGGTTTATCTTCATGTATCTTGAGGTAATGATATGTTTTAGGAATTCCATTTCTTCCGTATGGAACTGGCTTTTTTCCGTATTAATTAATAGGTTGGCGTTTTGTAAGGCTTGGAAAATTGTATAAATGTATTTTATATGTTCCTTTTTGTTTTTCGAGTAAATGAGAATGTCGTCGAGGTAACAATTAACGAAGATGTCCAAATATTCCCTCAGTATATGGTTAACTATTCGCTAAAAGGTTGCTAGTGCGTTCGTAAGTCCGAAAGGCATAACGAAGTACTTAGAAAATCCGTACTTCGTTTAAAACCTGTCTTTTATTCGTATCCTAGCTTGATGTGGATTTGATTATATCCTTTTCTGAGATTTAGGTTCGTGAATTAATTTGCTCCGTAAAGGCGATCTTTTACCGTATTAATTAGGGGTAGCGGTATTCTGTCTTTGGCCGTAATGTCGTTTAAATGTCTATAATTAAAAACTACGCATAGCTTTCCATTTTTTCTTGGTATAAAAAATATATGGTATCCAGTTAATAAACTGGAACGTCGTATATGACCTTTTTAAAGTTTGTTTTTAAGGTATTCTCGTCATGCCTATAGTTTTATTTCGTTAAGGTTGTAAATCGGATAAAATCTGGTTGATATCTATTACAGGAACAGGGGTTCTTTTCTTGAGGAGACCTACCTTTGTAGCCTAGCGCGAACCTGTCACGGCTAAACCCCGGACGGGGAGAGCTTCGCTCTTCAGGTGATCTGGTTGATCTGGATGATCTGGGAGCCAGATCATATAGATCATATAGATCCACGATACACCTATTGAAAGATAGTTGGATATATAATAAAACGGTCTCCTGTGTAGATAGCCCTTACTTAGTTTCGCTCCTTAGTTATTAATCTAAGCTTTTAACTAGAGGTAACTGTACCGTTCTTTAAGTGAGGGAAGAGTCTTTAAATCTCTTTAACGGACAAACCCTTAGTGAATTATTTTTCGCCTTATTATTACCTGCAAATCAAGATTTCATTTCGGATACTGCTTATACTTCTAGGTGGATGTATGACAGGTTCGTTACATTTTGATAGTTCCTTGATTAATAGCCGACGGATGATTCCAAGCCCGGTTGGGCATGAGCTTTCCTGAACTTAGTGAAGACGATATCACAGAACGACGTTCAAAAGATACACAGTACACCCGATTCCCGTTATAGGCCAGTAAGGGATTAGTAACCAGATTAGATAATCTACCTTTTATCCAAGAAGTTTTTTAATTAATTAATAATATTATGCCTTTTATAACTCGAGCCAAGAGAGACCCTTCTTTTTTTTAGACCCAGTATTTAATTCCGGCTCCAGAAGATATTATGAAGGTTTAGGGAGACTCGGAACAGGAAGAAGAACCGGAGGTCCAGGAACCTCAGGGTTTAAAGGGAAAGGAGAGAAAGCTCTCCCCTAAAGAGAATTTTAATACAATGTTTTTCTCTTTATGTCTTGTAATCTTTGCCTTCCGAACGTTCTTCAACTTGTTTTCTGTTAACCGTACCAGCTATCTCTTAACATGCTTAAAGACGGTCGTGTAATTTTAATATCTTATTTAAAAAAGCCATTAATAATTCGCGTATTTAAAAGGCCGGTTATATTCGCCTTCCGGATGTTAGTTCGTCTTATTTCCGTAATTATTATCCCCCGTTACCCGTTAATACCGCCTTTTAATATAATACCTTTAATATTTTATATTATATAACTCCGGGACCAGCTTTTTCGTTATTAATTTAAATTAGCTGTGGCTATTAAAAAGTTCAAAACACTTAATTAAGCTTAATAAATTATTATTTAGGTTTCGCGGCTAGTTTTAGAATCGGGTCCGTACTTTAACGATCCCCATTTTATAAGCCGATATTTAGTTTACATGTAAAGCTTATTATCGATAACATTTTACGTATTAATACAGTGTTCCGAATTAATATAATACGGAAAAGGATCCGGTACGTTCGGTGTCCCGTCAGTATATTATTATTCCGGCCTTTAAAGATTGGCCGCATTTATAATTTTACTTAACCGGTACTTTACGTCCGGTTCAGAAAGCATGTCCCGGATTTATTTTATAAATAATTTAATAAATTAATCCGCATTTGTAGCCGGAATATTTAGGATATCCGGTAGTGATAATCTTAAACTTTCGAAATCCTTACATATAATAGTTCTTGATATAAAAGGTTATTTCTTATAAGTTTACCTCATTTCGTTTAAAACGCATTAAGAATTTGTTATTCTTCTGATTAAAAAACCAGGATACGGTAAAGTTGGTTTTGGTAATCGATTTGGCGTTTTTTGCATCGTTATTTAGGTTGAAGCTATGCTCCGATTTGGCTATATTAGCCCAGGGGATTCATTTATTTTAAGGTTTTAAACTAATTAACTGCGAGTTTAATAAATATATAAGGGCGTAAAACGTTACGTTAAAGGTTCGAAAGACCGCTATATTATGAGAATCGATAAACACTTTAGCAAGAAAACTTATTCTTGCCGTATAATCCGTTTAATTACTTTTATAACTTTTAAGCAACGACTTTAGCTATCTAGTTAAATCTTTCACAACTTATTTTTTAACTTAAATTTATCATTCGATTTTGTCGCAGTGGAAGGTCAGAGTTATAGTCGTAATGTCGGGTTAAGGTCGGTTAACGGCCTTTGCGTGAATAATGTTTATTACCAGCAGAACTTACATATTAATAGGTTTTTGCCTTTTATTACGTTATAACTGTGTATAATTTAAAGAGGTAAGTGGCTTAAGTTATTGAATATATTAAGCCATATCGTTAGAAACCTCAATAAGTTGCTGTGATATGGTAGAGGCTTTTATCTTTGTCGATTGCTGCTATTTGCTAACGATTGTGAAATTTTAGCCTTGGTATTTGGTTTAGTTAATGGCGAATTCGCCAAAAGCGCTGAAAGTTAGAAAATTGCATAAGATGTATGCTTAAATACTAACAGCTTTAAACATACGAATGAAATATAAAAGGAAATGTAATTACTGTCAACATTTATTTTATAGTATTTAACGCCGGGGGGTTAAGCCGTATAGCGGCTGGCCTAAAGCCTCCCTTAGGACATATAGGGCATACTAAGGTAAATGAAGTTATCTTTAACTAACGTATTTCTAAGTATAGACCTATTTAACAGTTTTTATCTGTAAATGCGTTACCGTTTCCAGCGTATCAAGTTATATCCTCCCTTTTCCATGTGACGATAATGCTAAGCCTTTTTCCCTTTCCTTTACCGGGAGTTTTCGAAGGCCAGAGCCTAAATTATAATTGTGATAACTAAGTATGTTAGTTGGTTCTCTGTTATGTATTACTCGCCTAGGCGTATTAGTAAGTATAAAATCAACTCTTCTCCACTTTGCTAACTGCTTTAAAAACGTCTAAAAGTACCCGCCGAATTCCCGATGTCTGATTTAAAGAAAATCGGCAGGGCCCTAGGTAACCTTTGCCGTTATAGGATAGTCGCTCCGTTTGGAGCGATATCCGGTAACTGTAATAGCTTTAATGTAGCCCCGCTCCGGTTCTTTCGTGTATATATATTCCCATAAAACCCGGTAACCCTGATGTAATCCTTAAAGGCGATTAGGTTGTTCATGAGCTCCCTTAGGTAGCGAGCCTCATCTTTAGATCATTATGGACGCGTTTTCGGCTTTAATGCCCAATTTTGGAAAGAGGTGTCCGCCTTTTTGCAAGAAATTAGATATTCGTATCCTTCAAGTTTACCCTAAGTGCAGTATAGTTCGGCGTCGTTGTGCTTGAATTTCCGGTGTTATTAGGCAACGTTTCCATGCACCGTGCGTAACGCTAGGTAGTGGTTAAGGGCCGGTTTCATTAAATGTTTTAATTTGTTAAAATAGTATAAATAATATTTTAGTGTCTCAGCCTTGAAATGTTCTGAAAATTTCGTAAAATCTACTATTTATTACGTTTTTCGCCAGGTTTTATTTGGTATTCTTACCTTGGATTTGATGCCTTAAGTTATATTTATATAATCGTCGTCGACGTTCTTTGACTTTAAGCAAGCTTTTATTAATTTATCCGTCAATTTATCTCCCTTTACGCCGTAATATCCTGGATTTTAACATACTCCGACGTTATACGGATCTGCCGTTACGTAAAATATTAAGTATGTTTATTAGAAGGATATAATGGCGTTCGCCTTCATCCTTTACATCGTTTCCGTATTATTTAGGCAGACGTATATTCGCTGCTGATTAATTCCCGGTAATTCCGTAATAACGTACTTTAATCCTTTTTTTATTTTTATTATTTCCATATTGAAAATAATCCAGTAAGAGTTAAGCGTCTATATCCTGTACCGAGAAGTCACTTATTTTGATATACCGTATAATCGTTTCATTTTGCGCGCTATTTAAGAAGACGATAACGTCCTCCGGTGGCAAAGTCGTATATTAGACCTCGAAACCCGCGGCATATTCATTTTTGACAAATCCTTATATAGTGTCTTTTTTTTAAAATTAGGTGTGTACCTCGGAAGGATTAGTATCAGTCTTTATAGGGGTGGTAATATCCTTGCCGTTATTTGTACCTTGGTTTTGGGATTTATAAACCCCCTACTTTACGGCCCTTAATAGTTTTATTTAGTTCGGTGTTTTTGGTTAAAGCCTGACTTTTGTCGACAGTTTACAGCTTATACGCAAATCTTTATATTGCAAGGTTTAGGGTTATTTATGACGTCGGTAATCCCAAATCGTGATATAAAACGTCCGTAAGTATTGTTTTTTCTATTCGCAAGGTAGCCTTTAGTAGTTAGAGTAAAAGTCCGTTAATTTCTTTTTATATACTAGCTTACTTTAACGTTAACTTAATTTTTTCTTCCCTGCTTAATACGTTTTTCATATTACGCTTTCGCGCCGTATAATACTATAGGAATAATATACGTAACTATAACTTTCCATAATCCAGACGCCGGGGGCCCTTATTCCGTATTTGTAAGATACCGTATATACTTGGCAAGCTATATTATTTGCCTTATTTTTTTGAAACGTATCACTTAAATATTAACGCATTATTAAATTATACCTCAAGTTACCTAATGCTAGCACTTTGCTGTTATTTTCTTATTTTTCTACTTGGTAAATTATAAAGTTACCGTTAATTACTACCTACGGGTCGTATTCTTTCCGTATTCTAGTAACATGTAATAATTCTTAATTTTCGGAAATGATATACACCAGTTTGATTCTACCTCATTCCAATATTTATTATCTGTTTTTAATTAAACGTTCTACGCTTTTATTAAATATCCTAAACGTTTTATATAAATATAAATTCGGCTTGAGAACCGAATATTAAAATCCGGTTTTATTACAAATGTTTTGCGAAATATAATATGTACAATGCCGGGGAAAGTACAGAACCTTCAGGTATACCGTATCGGATCCGGCTATAGCCCGTCGTTTTAGGTTCGAACCGTACCAGGACTTGCTTATCCGATAAAAAGGATTCCGTAAAACGGAATACCGATAACGGCCGGCTTTAACGTTTTATTCTTTTTTTAATAAATATTTTTATAATAAGGTGTCGAACGTTTCCTATACATTTATCGTAATTATCGATATCTTTTGTTTAATTACGAATCTTTATTTCACGTTATAGACGAAAAACGCCATTAAATTCTTTGTAAATGATTTCAATAACGCCTTGCCATATTATGGGCTGAGGATATTATTCGTTAAGGCGATCTATGTTAATTACTTAATTATTAACTTTTTTAATACGTTACTTAGTCACGAAAGTGGTGTTAAACGCCGCTAAGACCTTAATAATTCCTTTTCTTTTTTCTTTGTATCAGGTATTATCGATATTTCGGCGTTCCGCTAGGCGGCTGCGAAATATGCAAGTTATAATATATTTTTAAAGACGTTTTTAAGGTACCACTAAACCAGTTTCTAGCTAAGGTTTAAATCCTTAATCGTAAGGCCGTTTATGTCGGATAAGGTATTTAATATCTTTATAATATATGCTTCGGTTTGCTTAAATATACCGTAATAATGTAATGTAATTAGCCGTTTTATTAATTTAAATTTTTTACAGGACGATGATTTAGGTTGTTATTTATCAAAAATTGTTCTGCGGTTCCCCTGTTTAAAGCTTTAACCTTATTAAGCGTACCTTTTATAACCTTATTTTTTATCCGTAATAACAAAGATTTTGACCGGGATTTAAGCTTATGTTGGTTGTTAATTTTATATAATTTATAGTCTATAAAAGTCGTTTTGATAATTCTGTATTAATAAACCTTTTTCGCCTTTCGAGTTATTAATAATAATTGCCGATATTTATTTTATAATTTCGGTCCGAATTAATTTAATTCGTAAATTATCTATATATTTCTGAAGTCTTATAAATATGGTAAACGTTTTCGCAATTTTGCGTTTATTATAGCGCCCGATATCTTCGGTTTATTACCGGTTTGCGTTTTATTTTTATCTTTAATTAAGAAACCGAAATAATAATATTTAGTCGGGCATTTAGTTTTTCCGGTAAGGTTGCCGGATCCGTTTCCGATAAATACGTTCCGCCCGTTATAATTAGGTCCGTAAACATATTTATGTTTAACTCCGATACCCGTAATCGGTATTACTTTTATTTCTTTTAATTTCTATCTGGCATACTTATTAAAAACATAAAATAATTTAATCCGGCATTAGAATTATCGTATACTGAAGTTTGCGTAAAAAGGATATTAAAAAAGATAAGCTTTTATACCTCTCCTTTATTATGCGCAGAGTTATAGGATATATTTATATAAACCATTCTGTTGATACGAAGTCATTATACGATAACTTTGTCTCTTATTCCTTTTTTTAACGTTTAATTCGAAATACGGGCGTTACATACTTTAATTATTTTTATTAAATAATCATACGACAGTATTAGGTTAATAATGTAATTAACCCTTACGTTCGTACGTGGTTTTCGATGCGGGTTAAATATATGGTACTTATTAACGTTTAATTATAACAAATTTTAAAAGTAAACCGGTTGTCGTTGTTATACCGTTAAATAACGTCCTTTTTCAGTATACGTTATAATTTGGGGCCTTTCTCTTGGTTCGTTCAATTATTTATTAGTCCGTAAAAGTTAAACTTTAGCTAACTTTATATTTTCGTATTTCATTATACTTAACGTTTTAAAATTTGGGTCATATTTATATCTCAAATTTATTATAACTTTAAAAAGGTAATATACGATATTAAGCTATGATAAATATTATATTAGGCTATTTATAGGTCAGGTAACTTCGATAATTCGCTTTTATTTATACCACGCTTCCGCCACTTTTATTATCGTTTATTTCCCGTTATTATACAAAAGGTGTAATTAGGGTATGTGTTATTTTGATTTTTATAGTTAGGCGTAAATATAACATGCGTTAATTAATGTTAGTTAGTATGGTACTTTATATCTTAGGACAAGATAAGTAATTCTTTGTCACTATTTCGTTTAATATTGACGTTACTTTCGGTATCCGTTAATTTTAACTCCGTACTCGGCTTTAATTCGGAGCTGCACGTTTTTAAAGGTGTATAAGTAGGTCGGGAGTTTATAAAGGTTATTCCGTTATGGGTTTTTTTCTGCCGCTGGCTACATGGCTTCCTTACGGCCAATCGAGTTCCTTTGCTGTAAATTAATCGGCCTTTCCGTTTTTGGTGGCTTATCGCTATTTTCGTAAAATGTTTTCCTTTTCATGTTTTTTAGCTTCCGCCTTTCGGACGTTTTTTAGTTCGTTTTTCATTAACCGCCTTAATTATTCCTTAATTCGCTTCCGGGCGGTCGTATAATATTTATATCCTCTCTGGAAAAGATTTTAATAATTCGCATACTTAAAGGACACGTTATATTTCCCTTCTAGATATTTATTTAACTTATTTCGGGCATTAATATGTCGCTTAATCCGTTAATACCGTTCTTTACTATCATGTCTTTAGTATCTCAGGGTATCTAATTGGGTTATCGGTTTTTTAATTATTTATTTAAATTATCCGCTATTATTAAAAAGTTTAAAAGATTTAATTAAGAATATTAAAGATATTATCCAGGCTCCGCAGTTAATTGTAGGGTTAGGTCCATGCCTTAACGGTTTGCAGCTTAAAGGTCGATATCTAGTTTATACGTAAATTCTATTATAAATAACGTTGTTACGTATGAATAACGCCTTCCGGGTTAATATAATATGGAAAAGTATATGGTACGTGCGGTACCCCTTAAATATATTATAATTCCGGCATTTAAATATAATCAGTCTTTATGATTTTATTTAGGCGTTATATTACGTCCGCTTTGAGAAGTATGTTCCGGATTTGTTTGGTAGTTAATTTAATAAACCAGCTTATATTCGTGGCTGTAATATTTGAGATATCCGGTATTTATAGCCTTAAATTCTCGAATTCTTTATATACAACAGTTTTTAATGTCAAGGGTTGCTTCTTATAGGCCCGTTGATTTTCGCTTAAATGGATTAAAAGTTTGTTGTTATCTTAATTAAAAAATTAAGATGTAATACAACTGGTTTTGGTGGTCGATTTGGTGATTTTTATACCGTTATTTATGTTAGAGTATTGCCCCGATTTGGTTATATTAACCTCGGAAACTTATTTGTCCTTCGTTTCCGAATTAGTGGGCTGCGAGTTTAATAGACATATAAGGGCATAAAGCGTTTCGTTAAAAATCGAGAAAACTGCCGGCCTAAGATACCCGCCGAATATTTTGACAGGAAATTATGCTTTGACGTTATGAAATATTTCGTAATTACGTTTATAATCCTTGACCAATAAATATAGGTATTTAGCTGGGTTTTAAGTAATTTGTTTTTAACTTAAATTTGTTATTTACTTCCTCAAGTTAGGAGGTAATAGCTAAAGTGGTACTATGAGATTAAGATTAGTTAGCGGCCTTTCAGTTAATGAGGTTTATTACCGCAGGAGCTTAAATATTAGCATGCTTTTTTTATTCCGCTATAATTATACAAGGTTTAAAAGGTTCAGTGGTTTAGGTTGTTAAATAAATTAAACTATGTCGTCACGAACCTAAATAGGCTGCTCTGGTATAATAAGGGCTTTTATTTTTTTCGATCACTAGTCGTCATTAATGATGGCGAAACTTTAACTTTGATGTTTTAACGTACTTAATAGCGCATTTATTAAAAGGGCTCGAGGTTAAAGAAATAAATATTATATACGTTTACGTATTAATATCTTTGACCGTATGGATAAAATATACAAGGTAAGGTAACTATTACTAACATTTCCTTTTTTATAATATTTAACACCGGGGGTTAAGCCGCGTAGCGGCTTTCCTAAAGCCTCCCTTAGAGCATATTGAAGCGGTGTAGGGTGCAGTATAGGTGCAGCTGTAGCTCTGCAACTTTGCTGCAGCTTTGCTTCTAGCTGCTTCCATTCACTTCGCCGGTGGGCTTTAATGGAGCGACATCCAGTGGGTCGGGGACGGTCTATAAAGTTCTGACCTGGCAACTTTTATATGTAGTCTTCTAGAGAACTAAGGCACGCCCGACAATTCCTTCTCCTAAGCAACCAGTCAAGATGTCCTGCATACACCAGCTTCGATAAGCCCCGTCCCAATTCATTATAAGGCGTACTAAGCAAATTGAAACCATCGGTAAAGAACATATTTATAAATATAAACCTATTTAGCGGTTCTTATTCGTAAACCCCGCGCCGTTTGCAACATATTAAACTCTATCCTTCCTTTTCTGGATAAAGGTAATATTTAACGTTTTCCTCTTTCTTTTAACGGAGGTTTTGGAAGGTTAAACTTCAAATTATATCTATGATAATTAAGTATGTTAGTTAGCTATTTATCATATATTACTCCTTTAAACGTATTAATATGTATAAAATCATCCCTTTTCCCTGCCCTTAACTCCATTAAAAAAGCGGAAAAGAACGGGCCGAATTTTTTGGATCTAATTTAAAGGAAATTGCCAGCGCTTTATGTAACCTTTTCTGTCATATGATAATCGCCCCCTTTAACACGATGTCCGGTAACGGCTTTAATATAGTTTCGTTCTGGTCCTCTCGCCTCTAAATGTTTCCGTAAAACCCCTTTACCCGGATATAATTCTTAAACTCGATTAAGTTATTTATAAGATCTTTTAGGTAGCAAGTCTTATCCTTAGGTCCTTACCAACGCGTTTTTAGCTTTAATAATTACTTTTCGAACAAAGCGTCCGTTTCTTTACAATAAACTAAATATTCAGGTACTTTAAGTTCACCGCAAGTTCAGTATAGTTCCGCGTCGTCGTATTCGAATTTCCGGTAGTATTAAGTAAAGTTTTTACGTTCCGTACGGAACGTTGAATAATAATAAATGCCCGGTTTCTTTAAGCATTCCAGTTTATCGGGATAATGTAAATAATATTTTAATTTCCAAACCTTATAACCTTATAAAAGTTTAATAAAAGTTACTTTTTATTACGTTATGCTTTATTTCGTAACCTTGCCCTAAACTTAATTTCGTAAATTGTAGCTATGTAAGCTTTATTAACGTTTTTTAGCTTTAAGCTCGCCTTTCCCAGCTTATTGGCCAGTTAGTTTCCTTTTACGCCGTAATATCCTAAATTTAAGCATACACCGATATTATGCGTATCTGCCGTTACGTAGAATTTTAAGTATGCCTATTAAGAAGATATAATGATATTTGCCTTAATCCCTTAAATCACTGCCGTATTATCCCGGTAAACGTATATTTGCTTACGGTTGATTTCCAGTAATAGCGTAACCACGTATTTTAATCTCTTTCAAACCTTTACCGCCTCCGTATCGAAAATAATAAGACAAGGGTTTAAACGTTCGTATCCTATATCGAAAAATTCCTTACTTTAGTAAACCGCAAAACCGTAACCGATTTCCGTTTTATCCTAAGAACCGTCCAAAAAGCGATCATGTTTTCCGATAATAAAGCGGCATACCAAACCTCGGAAGCTCCAGCAGCTTCCTTTTGAGCAAATCCTAATATGGGTCCCTTTTTCGAACCAGGTAAGTACCTAAAAAAGACTAAGATAAGTCGTTATACGGGTAATCATATTTTTGCTGTTACTTATACCTTAATTTTACCATTTTACATATCCGCCACCTCGTATCTTTTAATGGTTTTAATTAATTCGGTTTTTTAATAAAGGGATGATGTTTGTCGACAGTTCGCAACCTATATGCAAATCTTCATAATGCAAGGTTTAAAGTTATTTATGCCGTCGGCAATTCCGAATCGCTATATAAAACGGTCATAAGTCTTATTGTTTATATTTATAAAGTAACTTTAATATCTAAGGTAAAAGCTTATTAAACTTTTCCTACGTATGAACTTACTTTGGCGCCCACCTTAGTCTTTTTTACCTATTTAGTACGTTTTCCCTACTACGCCTTTATGCCGTATAATGCCGTAAAAATAACAGACGTAATTATAGCTTTTCGTAAACGGGACGCTGGGGGTCCATATTTCGTATTCGCCAGGTACTATATCTGTAGGCAAACTACATTTTTTAGATTATTTTCTTTAAAACGTCGGGCTTAACTGTTAATTCTTATCAAACTATATCTGAACTTATGTAAATGTTAACCCTTTATTATTAGGCTTTGGTTATTTTATTAAGTAAATTATAAACTTGTCGTCGACTATCACCGACAGCTCGTATTTCTTCCCTATTTTGCTAATATATAATAACCTGCATTTCTAAGGCGAAACCAACCCGATTTCTTTTACCTTAATATAATACTTATTATACGTTACGAATCAAAAGTTGTATAATTTTATTAAATGTTTTGGACGTTTTATATAAATATAAAGCGTGGGCCGAACCGAATTTTAAGGTCCGGTTTTATTATAAAAACTTTACAAAGTATAATATATATATTATAGAAAGAAATAAGGAATCTTAAGGTATACCGGATCGAACCCAGTTATAACCCGTCGTTTTAAATTCAACCCATACCCAGATTTGACTAGTCGATCAAAAGAATTCCGTAAATCGTAATACCCGTAACCGCCAGCCTTAATGTTTTATTCTTTTAATAAGCGTTTTTATAATAAAGTATTGAACGTTCTTTATACGTTTTTTCGTAATTATAGAAATCTTTCGTTTAATTACAAATATTTGTTGCGCGTTACACGAGAAAAACGTTATTAAATTTATCGTTGATAATTTATATAACGGCTTACCGTATTATACGTTCAAAATATTATTTATTAAGGCGATTTACGTTAAGCGATTTCTGATAATATGTTTTAAGCCGTTACCTGCATAGGAAAATAAAATTATGAACTATTGCAACGTTGGCAACTCCTCTTTCCTTTTACTTATTTTAGGTATTATCGATACCTCGGCGTTCCCCCAGGTAGCCGGGAAATATATAAATCGTAACGCGTTTTTAAAGCCGGCCTTAGCATATTATTTAAGCAATTTTAATTAACCGTTAAAAGCTTAACTGTAACGCCGTTTATATCGGATAAGGTATGTAACACTTTTATAATATGAACTTAAGCTTTTTTAAATATTATTATAACCTCCAAACATAATTAGCCGCTCTGTTAATTTATGTTTTTTAAAAAGCTATAATTTAAATCGTACTTTAATAAAAATTGTTCCAGAATTTCCATACGTAAAGCCTTAATCTTAATCCACGTATTTTTTATTACCTTATTTTTACCCGTAACCGGAAAAATGTGAACCAGAATTTAAATCTATACCAATTAATAATTCTATATAATTTATCGGCCGTTGAAGCCCTTTAAATAATTTTCCGCGAATGATTCTTTTTCGACTGACAGATTATTAACAAAAGTTGCCGATATTCGTCCTTATAATTTCAGGCCAGATCATTTTAATCCTGAAATTATTTATATATTGCCGAGGTTTTATAAATCCGGTAAACGTTTTAATAATTTTGCGTTTATTATAACCACCGGTACTTTTGGTTTATTACCGGCTTGCCTATTATTTATATCGTTAAATAAGAAATCGCAATAATAACTTTTGATGATGAATTTAAATTTTCCGGTTCGGTTACCCGGCTTATTTTCGGTAAAAGAGTTCCGTCAGTTATAATTAAATCGGCAAACCTATTTATGTTTATTTCCGATATCTATAATTAATATTATTCTTATTCCTTTTTACCTTTATTCGAAATAATTATTAAAAATGTAAAATAAATCAATGCGACATTAAGGTCGTTATATACAGATATTTGGGTAAAGGAAATAATAAAGACGATAAAATCTAATATATTTTCTACTTAATGCGTAAGTTTACTAAATATAGTTATATAAACTATCTAGCTAATAATAAATCATTATACGACATTTTTCCTTTATTTTTCCTTTTAAACTTTAATTCGAAATACGGATCCCACGTATTTTAATTACCCTTTACCAGATAGGTATCCGGCGGTACTAAGTTAATAACGTAATTAATCGTTATATCTGGCCGGGATTTTCGATACGACTTAATCATAAGGCATTTATTAATATTTAATTAAAACAAATTTTAAAAATAAACAGGTCGTCGTTATTATACCGTGAAATAACGTTTTTTAACGTAAACTATTACCCGAGGAATCTTTTATTCGTTTGTTCAGTTATTTATTAATACTTAAAAATTAAATCCCCGGTATTTCTATATTTTCGGATCTTTTTTTTGTTAAACCTTTTAAACTTAAATTATATGTATACCTTATATTTAGCATAAATTTAATACCGTAATATATAATATTAAAATATTGCAAGTATCATATTAAGCCACGTATAAGTTCCGTAATTTCGATAATTCGCCTTTATCTATACGGCGCTTTTGGCGCCCTTATTCTCGTTTATCTCCTCTTATTATACGGGAGGGGTAATTAAAATATTTATTACCTTGATTTTTATAGCTAAATATAAGCGTAAAATGCGTTAATTAATATTAATCACTAGGATATTTCATATCTTTAAACGAAGTAAACGAATTTTTATACCTATTTCGATAAACATTGTAACCTTACCCCGTAATATCCGTTAGTCTTCATGCCGTAATTGGCTATAATCCGGACCCATACGTTTTTAAAGGTATATAAGTAACCCTAAACCTTATAAAAGTCGTTCCGTTATAAATCCTTTTTCTGCTATTAGTTGCCTAGTTCGGTTATGGCCTATCGGGTTTCTCTATCGTAAGTAAAGGTAATTCCCCGTTTTCCGTCACTTATCTTTATTTTAGTAAAATATTCTCTTCATTACATTTTTTAACTTTTACCTTCCGGATATTCTTTAATTCGTTTTTCGTTAACCGTATCAGTTATCCCTTAATTCAGTTAAAGGCGGCCGCGTAATTGTCGTATCCTGCCTGGAAAAAACCTTAATAATTCGCGTATTTAAGGGGCCGGTTATATTCGCTTTCCGGGTATTAATCCACCTTGTTTTCGTGATTATTATACCGCGGAACACGTTAATACCGTCCGTTAATATAATACCCTTAATATCCCGCGTTATATAATTCGGTTACCGGTTTTTCGTTATTAATTTAAACTGCCCGTTGATATTAAGCAACTTAAAGGACCTAACTAGGCTTAAAAAGGATATTATCCAGGTTCCGCGGCCAGTTATAGGGTCGTGCCCGTGCCTCGACGGTTTGCAGCGTATAGGCCGATATTTGGTCTATACGTAAACTTTATCATAAATAAAGTCCTGCCTATTAATAACGCGTTCCGGACTAATATAGTCCGGAAAGGTATGCGGTACGTTCGATACCGCGTAAGTATACCATTATTCCGACACTTGAATACTATCGAGGTTTGTATTTTTGCTTAGATGTTATTTTGCGTCCGGTTCGAGGAGCATGTCCCGGCCTTGTCTGGTAACTAGTCTGATTATTGCTAAAATAAACCGTACGACTAGGTGTAATAATTGGTTAAACCCTCTAGCCGTCACATCT
Source organism: Monosporascus ibericus (assembly GCA_004154915.1). Classification (NCBI taxonomy): domain Eukaryota; kingdom Fungi; phylum Ascomycota; class Sordariomycetes; order Xylariales; genus Monosporascus; species Monosporascus ibericus. Next base: position 11,084 of record QJNU01000155.1, on the reverse strand, counting down.
AATTATTACGTCTAAAACGTAGTCCGAAATGTTAGTTTAAACCTTAACTACGCGGCTTGGGTCGTGTATAATTCGTACTGGCTTCCTGATAATCGCGTCCTTAATTTCCTAAAAGATTTTCTTTGTTTTTATTAACTATTAAAATTTAATTCCTCTTCTTGCCAGGTTTAATAATAGTTTAACCATGTTGTTAAAATATCGAATAAACTTTTTATAATACTTAACAAATTTAAGAAAGGCTTATACTTCCCTGACTGTAATATGCTTTTCTTATTTCTAGACTACGGCGATCTTCTTAAGGTCCGTTTTAATGTATCCTAGCGTGATTATATGTTCTAGAAATTCCATTTTTACGTATGCAATTAGCCTTTTTCCGTCTTAATTAGCAGGTTTGCGTTCTATAAGGCTTGAAGAATTTCGTGAACGTATTTTACAGGTTCGTTTTCGTTTTTCAAGTAGATCAGACTATCGTCGAGGTAATCAAGAACGAAAATGTTTAGGTATTCCTTAAGTATATAGTTGATTATTTGCTTGGAGGTTACTAGTGCGTTCATAACTCAGAAAGGCAGAACAAAATATTCGAAAAGTACGTATTTCGTATTATAGACTGTTTTTTATTCGTATCCTAGTTCGACACGCATTTAATTATATTTTTCTTCAATGTTAAGGTTGTAAAAAAACTTTGCATTCTAAAGGCGATTCTTTATTTTATTAATTAAGGGTAACGGCGTTTTATTTTTAATTGTCATATTCTTTAATTATATGTAACCCTATTAGTCCCTTGATTATGGTAAAACGAATATGGTTTTTATCATCCCTATATACATTGACCTAAGAGAGGTTTCCCTAAATATAATAGCTGAACTTTCGGAAGGCTTTAACGATAGCTATAAATTCTTTATCTGAAATACCGTCATTTAATATTATTTCTTTTAACTTATAAAAATATAAGGCGATAGGGTCTCTGTTACCTTAACTATCGCTGTATCCGGCTATTACGCTTAAAAGGTAATCAGAAACCTCGGTTTCAAGCTTAGTTAGACGGCTTAAGTCATATATAATTAATACTGGTTCGCTGGTAATTACGTTCTTAATTGCCTGAAAAGCTGTTTTCAGTTTTATTATTCAGAAAAATTTATTTCCTTTGCTTATTGAGTTAAACAATGGTATAGTTATCTTACCAAGGTAATAAATGAATTCATTGTAATAATTAGCAAATCCGGAAAAGGTTTGTACTTCTTTAACTATAATAGGCTTTTTTATTGCTCTACTACAGCGATATTTTTAAAGTTTAGTCTAATACGTCGTAAAGTAATAATATATATTGAATCTTCGACTTTCTATATAAAAAACTTGTTTTTTTTATATTAACCACTGCATTAGCGTCATATAATCCTTAAAAGACAATATAAACGTATCCTATATATTTTCTTTTATTTCTCTCATAAATAAAAGTAATAAGCAGGTAATAAATAATGAAGATATCTAAATATGCCCGAGGTTTATGGTTAAGCATTCGTTAAAAGGTTGCTGCTACGTTGATAACTCCCAGAGATCTGACGGAACTTTCGAAAAGTCCGTATTTCATCCTAAAGCCTATTTTCTATACGTGTCCTAATATAGTACGGGTTTAATTATATTCTTTTTTCATTTTTAGGTTTATAAAGCAATTTATTCCATAGAAATAGTTTTTTACTTTATTAATTAACCTTAATAACGTGTTGTTTTTCATCCTAGTATGGTTTAACTGTTTATACATAATAACTAAACGTAACCTTCCGTTTTCCTTTAGTATAAAAAATATAAAATATTCGTTTAATAAGCTAAAGCGTTATTTATAACCTTTTGAAGTTTATTTTCCAGGTATTTACATAATACTTACAATTTTATTTTGTTAGAATTATATATCGTATAAGACCTGATATATTTTCCTTGTTTAAGAACTATCTTATAATTTTATACCTTATATTCCGGCAGTTTCGTTCCGAGTTCTTTTTTCTAAATAATCGTATATATTTGTAATACTATGGAGATACGTTAACTATAGTTTCTGACTTTAAAGGCTAATATTATAGGTGATTGTTCATTGCTTATAAATTCATTTTAGTGCTAATCCTAAGCCGTTACATATTTTTATAAATCCTTATTTCTTTCATGTCTTATTCCTATACCGGGTAAGGTTTTTATTATATCCCTCTGCTTATACTTATCGCCATTGTCCATTAAATATTATGATCCCTTTTTTCCCGTCTTTTAATCGTGAGAGTATATAATGAACCGTAATTCGCCAATTACTTAATTAATTAAGAGGTTATACGAATATAACTCTATTTTTTCGAAAATCTTATTGTAATTTCTTATCGAAACGATATTTAAGTTTACCGTTTAATTTCGTTCCTTGACGAAAATCTCCAAGTAATTAATCTTATAAGTAATCTTTTCGTAATCGGAAGCAAATATTTAACTTTCGGCCTTCTCGGCGATGTAAAGTTTCATGATTTGAATTTATAATAATAGAAATTGCTTAATTATATCCGGTATAATATAATTATCGTTTCTTATGCCGCAATCTATAAATGCGGTAAATTAATACGTTTTAGTTCGTACTTGTAAGGTAATTAAATTATTTTCGGCTTTTATTATTGTGTTTAAAGCTCTTTTAAAAAGGTTTTACTAGGTTTTCCTGGTTTGATTATTTTGCGGCTTTTTTGTTGATGATGTTTATCTTTTGTTTTTTCTTTCATCACTTTAATGCGCTTTTAGTTTTGTTAATTAATGGCTGATAATTACTTTAAGTATCCGTCCTATCGACATAAGATATTATCGAATAATTTAAGTTACGTTTGAACGCTTTGTCTGCTAATAAATTCTGGTTCGAAACTTTCTTATCCTCGCTATCATCCTTGAAACTTAATATTATACTACCTTACATCCTTATTTCGTTTCTTAATCTTTCCGGTGACCTTTCGTCGTTTATTTATATTTTTTGTAAAAGTCAACCAAAGTCTTAGATTGTTAATGAGATCTAAAGGAGCCTTCCACACCATCTCATACGTCTCTCCCTCTTGTATCTCGTAATTACACGGTCTTAAATAATATATAACGTTTCTATTAAAATAGCTCTTTTTTTCGAGTTAACTTACCCTTACCGTAATTACGACGATAGTCTCTTAAATGTCATATCTCTTTAGGTATTTATATTTTCGTTAATCCTTGAGATTTATTCCAGTTTAATAGTAAAAGATAAATACTTATTTATACGTCTACGCAAACTTTTCTTGGAGATATTGTTATTATTGCATATATTTAAGATAATAAATACGCCTAGAGTAAATAGCATAAGGTTTCCCGTATCGGTCTCGTTATCCTAGTAACAAGGCTTCGTCTCATCCTTAATACTCCTTAATCTATACATTTAATTCTAATTATTCGTACCGTTATCACTTTTTTTTAGAAACCGGAAAGTAACTTATTGTTTATAAGGTGCTTCTATCCGTCGTAATCTTTTAGCCATTACGTTACCGTAAGTCCTATAATAAGGGCTCGTTATTCTTCACTACCTTTTTAAAATAGCTTCTTTTCTTTTTCAAGCCATTATTATACTTTTTAACGGGGGTTATATTTATTTTTAAACTTCATTATACTAATTAATTTATTGTTGTTACCTTATTTATTCCGAAAAGGTCCTTTAGTAACGGGTATTGAGATATTTTATCGTGGCGTTGTAATACTTTATATTAATACGCTCTGTGTCTTATTTTATTATAATTATAATATTTAATAATACGGGTGTTGGGTTATTACATTACGCCTACTTTTATAACTTCTGATGCCGTTCCGCATGATATATTTATTTCTTACTACGTATTAATATTAGGGAAATACTTTAGGTTATTATTTTATCAGTTCCTAAAATGTTAAGATTTCTAAGCATGTTGTCGATTGTCGAATTTAACTCTTATAACGATATAATCCCTGAACCTCTTTTGGAGTTTATGCTGAAATGGTGCAGGGTGCAGAGCCGGGTACATGGCTTTGCCGATCAATTAGTCATCACCAGTTATGTATTTCTAGGAGTTCATTTTTCGCTGGGCGCAACCCCAGAAAGAGGAGACACTTATTATCATTACATACATGGATTTAATATCACATAATATAATTTACGTTGCCTTTATTATCTTTTGAACTGCGGGCTTAATCGTAATATTCTTATTAAATATGCATTAATTAAAACCAAATCACCCCGTCCTAATTTATTTGGCTACCAATGCAAAAAGATTGGCTTTAGTTAGCTGTCGAGGTAATTTGCGATTTCCGATTATCAAACGGAAGGGATAAGGTCCTGATTAAAACGCAACCTCGATTATAATTACGGCTACGATTACGAACATAACGATTTGATAACGATACGCGAACTCGACGACTAAGAAAAGGATAAGGTTTTACGATAACGCCGTAACCTTTTTTACGATTAATAAAAAAGCTGCTAAGCTAAGATTACGATACCTCATTTTAAAACATAGCTTTATTCGGAAGACGATAAAAAAAGCATAAGCGCGAAAAGCAACCGGTTTCGAAATATGGATTAATTACCTAAATTCTAAACCGATTGCGCAATTTAAAAGATAAATTATGTTATGCAAATATTACCGTAATAAGATTAAAATTACGAAACATTTTAAATTAGGGTTATTAAAGCCATGTTTACGTCGTTAACGACGTAGCTATTCGGATTTTAATTAATTAGATAATAAGACCGACGATAAGATTAACGATATGGAGCAAATTACGAATTTAGGTAAAAAAAGAATTAAGGTTATAAAGTTATTAATGTTACGGACGAAAAAAAAAATGCGAAAAAGGATTAATATCCCTTAATATAATGCGAAAGTTAAGAAAAAGATAATAAATAATACATTTTGGACCTTGCTAACGTTAATCGGATAACATCCTGTTTGGTTACTGTTAAAAGATATTATTTAAGATTTGCTGCTTTTGGTTAGCTTTAATATTAAACTATTTAGGTTGGTAATAAAGGTATTAATAAGCAAGCTAAAAAAGGCCTAATTTAATGTAAGCCAAAGATAATACGTTAATTAAGATAAAACCGTTATAACAGATAATAAAAAGAAAAGGCTGCCTATCTTTTTGTTATAAAAGAAAAAAAGAATATATTTAAAATAAGTATTACGGATAGTTATTTACCTTATGCCTAAATATATTCCCGTTAACCCGGCGCTTTAAAACCCGAATAATTTTAGGATTAATAAATTTGATTAATTTAAAATAAGTTTTGGTAAATTTGCTAAAAACTTGTTAAAGTTTTTTAAGATTACCACCTAAGTTAAACGATAACAAAGCCTTTTATCTATATCGGAATTCCTTATTTTAAAAAAAAATTAAAGTTTTACTTTAAATATTATTATTTAATACCGATCGATAAAGAACCTTTACGAAAGTAAGGTTAATAAGAAAAAGTTCCCAAGCAGTCCGATTAAATCCTTAAAACTTATACGGGATTCGAATTTTTAAATAATTCCTAAAATCTCGATTAAAATTTCGCAAGGATAAGAAATTGCATAATTTTACGAGTCCTTAAAATTATTTACAGGACTTGCGGTACCGATATTAGACGTTATACCTTTTAGACAAATTAATTAATAAGGATACGGCTTCCTAATAGATTTTATGAACCGGCTTTCGTCCTTAATGGTTTTCCCGGATTTATCTACTTTCCCGGATTTTCGCTTTTCTGGAATTGGAGCTATTAACTAGCTTAAAGGGGTTAGCAAATTGTTTAAGAAATATAAGCTGATAAAGTTTAAGATAATCGTTAAATTATCTTTTTAAACCGATAGCAGTATTATAAAGGATTAAGTTAAGGTTATTATTAAGGGATTTACCAAATGGGATAACGTTATTAAGGTTATTTTGAAAACCTTTAAGTTATAGAACTTAAAGTAAATCCGGATTATTAAAAACCGATTAAAGATTTTAACGTAATAAGTTTAACGTAATGGACCTGATTAAGTTTATAAGTATTATTTGGAACATGCTATTAAAGTAAGAGACATCCTGGAAGAATTTAAGCTAAAGGGAAAAATAGTTCGCAAGAACGAATATACGGAAAGCTTACTGGAAGGATTATCTGCCGGTTATTTCGACGGAGTTTTTAATAATTCCTTTATAAAGTTCGAAAAGTTATATGCGATAAATTACGATAATACGTCGACATTAATTAAAGATTAGGCTTTTAATAAGGTTGGATTGTTTAGATATAAAGGCCGTAACTAATAATAAGGAAACGTCCGCTTTAATATCGACCATAAAAATGACGACCGGCTTTATTTAACTTAATAACTTAAGTAATAATAATAAGGAAGCCTTCGACCGTAATAAATACCAGCGAATAGGACTGATTAGGTATCCGAAATCACGAATGCATTATAGGATTTAAAGATTATTTAAATTTGATAAATTTAAAACCTAAAGGCTTTTAAGGAGGAAATACGTAACCGAAAAGCTGCCTAAAATTTATAATATTACGTTCCGCTAAGACAAAAGGCATTTTAAGCTCCTAGTTATGGTGTTAACCTTTCGATTAATATAGTAAGTTTCCAACCGGATGATTTTAGTCGATTAAGCTCTTACCGTAACCGAGGTGGCTACCAAGGTTGTCGAGATTATTAAGGTAGTTACCCAGGTTAAGGAAAACGATACGACGGTTTTAATTATGGTACCTATTAGTTTTGTTTAAAACCTGGACATAATATGAATAAATGCCGTTTGTTTGGGAATATGGAAAATACGGGATTAATTTTACTTGACGATAACGGATATATGATTTACTTAGGAATATTTGACGATCGAGCTACGTTAGGTATTATATAGTTTCCCCAGGTCCTTAAAAGCCAAATTATCGACTAGCAAATTCCGATCTGGAAAAAAGTTTTAAAATGGATCCATAACTTACCGGGCTTTCCTAATCGCTTTAAGGAAAAAATGCGATATTTTGATCGGCGAGACGACATCTATAAAGGTAGGGAATTAATTAAAATTAATTCGGATAATACCCCGATTACTTTTATTGATTTTCCGAAACTTATACAGATTTTAAAGCCGTTCCGATAGGATTTTACTACTGATAAAAACCGTATAACTGAGATTAATATGACCCATTTTGTCGGCAGGGACGGAAAGCCGTTTTATAAAAAGGTACCTTTGCGTAACTGGTTATGGAGTAACCCTATCGAAAGCAAAGGTACCTAACATTTGGAGGAAATCCGTGCCCTGGAGGTCGACGACTTTGATCAGCCTGCCGTGCTTACCAGCGTTATGATGGCTAAGCGCGTTAGGGAGGGAGAAAAGAAGTTTGATGACGGAACGAAAAGGAATAAGACCGATAATGATGATTTGATGTACGATGGACCCTTATTTCATGATATCGAGCCAACCGTCCAAGCAGATAACGTAATTCAAACGAGCAGTACAACCCAGATACCGATTGCTACGTAGGCAGATAGTACTGTCCAGACCGATAACATTCTTAATTATGGAGGATTGATCGACGAACATGTTATTAAGTTTTGGGAAAAGAAGATCCGTAAGAACGCCAAAAGAAGTTCGAAATTACCTGGTTTGAATTGATAGAGGTTTGTCCAGATTTCGGCGAGGCTTTCAAGAATTTTATGGCTGTTAAGACTTTGAGGTATTTGGTCGTAAGAGCAGAGAAACGATCAAGATGACCGAGGCTGAAGTAAGAGGATCCGAATCTTTAGAAGCGAAAAAAACCCCCAGGATTTTGATTATGGATATCGGGTACAAACCAGAGACTTAGCAAAAAGCAAAGGTCTTATCGGTATAATAATGTAACCCGGCTGAATATATTATCCCGTTATTTAGACTTGCAGTTAAGGTGTACCTTAAGGTATTTTATCATTATACGTTCGACATAACTGTAATTATTTTAGAACTTAGTTATTACGTTTTTGTTATTAAGCTCGATTTCGGGAAGTTAGGATGGACCTAAATTAAAAAATAAGCCGGGCAACCGATTAATAATCCGAGGTCCTGCTGGAATTAACGAAGCTAAGAACGAGATTGTAATGCGAGGTCGAGAACTAATAGGTATATAAGAAGCTAAAAATATTAACCTGCAACTAACTAATCGTTAATTAATAATACCCATAAATAAATCCGGCCCCGGAATTAATAATTCGATTAATGGCATAATATTCGATGGTAATAAGTACGGTATTTTCACTAATAAATTGTCCATAACAGGAGTTTTAAAAGGTAAATAATCCTGAAAAACCGCAGCATTACGGTACCTATATTAAAAGGCAAAAGCCAAGTTATGGATAGGCGCCTGGCGGTACATGGGATTTTGGGGCTTGCGAATATTATTAGGGTTATGTAAAGGCTTAATAGCCCGATTAATAGCTAAAGCTTTATCGATACGTCTAATTAAAAGTTTGGAAAATAATAATAAGTTCGAAGCTATTAAATTTGCACGACGAATAACGGAAATTTTATCGAAATTACGGAAGTTCCGATTAATACGGGAAGGAGCAGGTTAAGTATTACCAGATTACCTATTACCTAAACCGGGTAACTTTTTAATGGACAATTCCTTTATTGGATTAATCAGTTCGCCAGAATTTGCACTTTTACGAGAACCTAAGGTATTGCGAAAATTTAACGATTAATGGGAACTTATGATAATAATATTAATTAAGTACTTTGGGAATGGATAAGTAGGTATTAAAGTCTTATGTTGTTTGGAAGATATAGTTAAAAGGGAAAAGTTGGTATGGTAATAGGAAAAAAAAGAAGTATAGGTACAAACAATTAATTAAAGCACGTAACGGCGATGATATCTTCCCATATAACATCAAACGGAATTTTTTGGCATTTCCTCGGCGTACACTTTTTCTGATTAGAAAATTAATGCATTAATCCCGTCGCATTTAATCAGTTCTATATATAAGTTACTATTAATTCCTGACGATTTCCTGCATTTATATAGCTTCGACCTTAATATCTTAATATTTACATACTTACATATTCAAATACATACATATATACTTACATACCACGCATATCCTCAGTTATCGTTTAAGTCCCTAAGTTATAAACTATTACTATTCTCGCATCTTAATACCCTGATTAGTTTATCCATAATTAACATATTATCATCCAAAAAACGTACCAGCCAAAATAAAAATAAGAACTTCAAGAAACTAAATACGTCGGATTCCGGAAAACTCGCCCAAATCGCCAACATACCAGTATAAGAAAAAGATAACATGATGCAGCTATTCCGCAGGATGCATAATAATAGTTCCACTCCCTATCCTGTCCAATAAGCTACCCCGAAAGTCCGTTTTGATCGAACTATCCCTATCCATCCGTTTAATCAGAACGGTAAACGTTTATAAGAAGATATTACCCTACCCCCTTATTAAACCAGTAAAGAATGGCATAACTCCGTAACAGCTTCCTTATGGCAAATACTTATAATCTTAATGGATTATACTTACTTACGTTTTTAACATATTATTGCCCTTATATAATTAATCGTTTAGGATATACCCTAAAGCATTTTGGCCGTTATTGTTAAAGCCGGTAAAATAATTTTTAACGGTTAAGCCCGATATATCCTTAACGAGGTTACGAAGTTAATTAAAACTGTAAACCTAAAATATGTCTAGTTTATTACCCATATCAGATTCCAAATTCGTAAGGGACTTAAAGGTTACTGGGTTGGTATGTTATATGTCCGATTAGAGCGTCGAATATTAATATTTGATACTTATTCCACGGTTAACCGTATTTAATTGCTACTATAATTATACCGAAAGGCCTGGATAAAGTTAAAACTTAATAATTCCCCTGCCCGTATAACGATCGTAAGGATACTTATCCAGGTTAGATATTATACTTACGGCCTATAAATAGTTTATATATTTTATATTATTACGCGTAACCTTTCTGTTACGGTTCGGGGGTACCGTACAGCTCTAAGACATGTATATGGCTGTAAGCACCAGGATGATTGCCACGATTGCGATCATTCCACCGATCTTTTGCCCCTGGTGGTGTAGCGGTATGGTGCAGCCGTAACACTTTCAAAATGGGGAGATAATAACCTGGACGAACCGACTGGATAAGGCGAGACCATTATGGAGTTTAAGATAATTAACATAATTAAAGGGTACTTAGGTTTGAGACCAGATAATGATAATATTAAAAGACCTATGGGACTATGGCCTGGAAAATCCCTGTCTTCATTATCAGAAGAGGAAGTCGACGATCCAAAGAAAGCCGATAATCCGGAGTCCGATTAGTTATCTCGTCCTATAGAAAGTAAACGACCACGACCGACCAAGCAACCGACCAAAGGAACCAGTAACCCGCTAATTAAGATATTTGCCATTAAGTTTCCTACCCTTTAACCTTATATCCCTATTAATTAACCAGGACAAACCTTTAAAGCATTTATACCTCCTCCCTTTATTCCGCAAATTACCCAGTCCCATCCGGTCTTTAAAAAGTTATTATTTAAGCCGAAATACAAATTACGACCACCCTTTGGTAATTAAAAAGCTTAAGCAATAATAGAGGGTTGGTATAATATACCGTACAGATGGTCAGGAAATACATACCAAATTATAAAAAAGCGACCTAAACCATATTTTCCGTAAGGCTGGCCTGGTTGGCCTAAGTATAAGGATTCGATTGCGAAGGAAGTAAAGCAGGATAAAGCTCAAAAGGACAGAAAAAGGGCTAAATAACGGGATAAGCTGGCGAAACGTTAAGAACGAAATCCTAAGTTAAGGAAAATAAAGGACAAACCGCGCAAGCGTTAACTAGATTAATTAATATGTTTTAGGCATGTTTTTTCACTTATGGCGTTGGGAGTTAGTTGCGTTGGCATTTATTTCTTAAGATAGATCGAGGACGATTTTATCTCGAGAAAGAAGGGTTGAAATGGTGCAGGGTGCAGAGCCGGGTACATGGCTTTGCCGATCAATTAGTCATCACCAGTCATGTATTTCTAGGAGTTCATTTTTCGCTGGGCG